>JAZHYW010054288.1:0-62543 GCA_037355805.1 Ixodes ricinus | reverse complement strand
ACGTCCCGATGGGTCTTTCAGTCTCTTGATGTATGCTCGAGCCTCAGAAAATAATGACCTCCAGCATACTTCATTCTGCTTCCGCAAGGCCGCCTTGTAGGATCTTGCCAACGGGTTCCTAGAAATGAGGACGTCAAACAAGTGGTCGAAAACTATGGGGAATTTCGCTGTTGCATTTGCTCCTTTTAACTGCGGCATCTTGAGCACCTGCTTGCAGAAGTCTAAAGCGTCAGCCACTGATGCACTCAGTGCTTGAACTTGTGCTACTTGCTCTTCAGTGGCGCACGCCTTGTGTTGATACCATTGCTTGGTAGGTGAATTTACAGGCAGGTCTCCCCCGCTTTGGCCATGTCAGCAGTCGTAGCGACCGTGCAGTCTCGAGGCTTGGGTGCCGCCCGCTTCTTTTTAACCTGTAATAGAAAGCATACATGTGCTTCCTGAGTGCCAAGTTACAAGCACACTGGATGCGTAAAACAGTGTCAAAAGAGGTGACGCCACAGCCTACTGGCTACACGTGAAGCAGAAACTATAGGTGAAAAAACAGTTGTAGAAATCCTTTACCCCCCCCCCCTTTCTTTCTCTCCCTCTCTCACAGACACACACACGCACGCACACACATCCAGTCGTCACGAACTGACGCACACATCCAGCTTCAGGAGCTGACGTGTGATAAGCGCGAAACATTAATTTTACTGTCCCAATTCCCCTTTTGACTACTCACTGGCTCTTGGAGATGCATTGGAAAGGCAGGGAACACACTGGCTGGGCACACTCCCAGGCAGCAGTCGCGTCGTTTGTCCGGTGCGGTCGAAGCACTCCGGTGCGAAATGCACGGAACACAAACGATCTCCGTTTTCCGCTTGCCAGCGTTCGCGGCGAACGGCTTGCTCCCGGATCCTTTGGAAGTCTGTTAATGAATACGAGGCTGTTAATTGTCGTGCGCAGGCGCCAAATCGCCGGGCATCGCCAGGGCGTAGGGAACCTCGATTGCATCCCCATTCAGAACAATTCTCATTGTACTTACAAGTGTAATGTGATCCCCTGCCCCTCCTTCGCCCTGCTGGTACATCCGTACGCAACACAGGAGCAAGTCATTCTTGTAGGAGTCTTGTTTACGTGCCCTCTTCGTCAGTTTCCACTTGCTTTTAGTCCACAACAAAGACCGCGTTCTATCAGGCGCGTTTTCTGCCCACGGCAAGATGGCGGCCGCCGGCTTCATTTGACGAGCGCCACTCCACTCCAGCAAACTTATTTACGTCCTCCTTGGGCGCCACCGGCCAGTGTTTGCCCTGCCCAGTGGCGGCTGTGGGGGGGGGGCAAAACAGATGTCTTGCCCCCCACTCTGAGAACTGAGGGGCAAGTGCCCCCCTTGCCCCCCGGTTGGTACGCCCATGAATATGGTCCAATAAAATATTTTCGAACCACTTACTGTTGTCGACCCCAAAATGCTCCACCAGTCAGGAGTCAATGTGGAGATTGTGTAACTTCAACGTTTTAGAGTAGAAAAAAAAAAACAATATATTTTGGGAAGTAGAAATTTTGTTTTACACATTTTGCACGGATTCTATCGTAAAAACTAAAATAAAACAGCGTCAACATAAAAAAAAAAGAAACAGCGGCTCCGGGAGCCGAAGTGTTCCCGAGAGCCTAGCGAGGAGCAACGCAAGAAGGAAAGATGGGGAGAAAGAGAAGGAGAAGGGTACCGGTGAACCGGAGCAGAAACGCCCAAACCGAAACCGAAACTAACTTGACCGGAACAGGAACTAGATTATGTTTAATGCCGACCGCTATGAGCGCTAGCTGTCAATCGTCTATCTGGGCCGCTGGGGCCTATGGCAGTGTCCGCTCTTTACCATAGAGTTATTATAATGTACGCTAGAGGTTCAACTGGCGCTAGTGTCTATGCGACTTCCGTGACGCAAATTGAAGCAGACAGCAACCAGTCTACTTTTGCGGTGCTCCTGTGCATTCCTATGGGAAAACGCGCGTGCATTTTGCCTCTTCGCCGAAAAATAACATAGAACACTTTGGTTATTTGGGTCGTACCGAATAGTATGTACCTTGATTAACACTGTGAAAGTGTAATTGCTTTAGTTAGCGCATTTTTCTTCATCAGTGAACGATGTTTAGCTTCGCTACATTTCAGTCCCAAACGTGTGTTCCGCAGCAGGTGTGTAAAAACAAGCGACGATTCGAAGCAAAATTACAAGCGAAAGGAATATAGAGCGTGTTCAAGGATCGCCAGCATTCCGGTGACGCTTATATATTGATAATATGCCAGTCCTGTCGCTATATGAAAATGACCCTGTCGTGCATGAGCGGATAAAAACATTCAAAACGTAGAGAACAAAGTCCGTGGGCTATGAAAGGTGTCTCTTCGCATTGTTTTCTCTGCCGGGCAGCTTTTATCGGGCACTTGTTCTCAAAGATTTCGTGCGTGCGGGTGATATTTTGAACGCAGAACAAGCAGCTTCGCTCAGAGCAGAAAGAATAAAGCGGTACTTACTTATTTAAAATCAGAATAGTTTACGTGGCCTTCAATTTATTTTGATCCTACATGCACGTGTAGTTACAGATCCAGTGTTACTGCGTAGTTCTTGCCGTCTTTATTAATTTCCAGATGTTCTTCGTTCGTTTGGCACGTATATCCCCCACGCTGGAAAGCGCCGACGTCCTGTTCGCGCTAACAGTGTCCGACAGTGCACAAAAATACACGTACGAAGCCGTTTTAGCACCGTTTTTAATGCGATGAATTTGAAAGAAAAACGCCGTAACTGA
Organism: Ixodes ricinus; assembly: GCA_037355805.1. Taxonomy (NCBI): domain Eukaryota; kingdom Metazoa; phylum Arthropoda; class Arachnida; order Ixodida; family Ixodidae; genus Ixodes; species Ixodes ricinus. The sequence continues at coordinate 59,765 of JAZHYW010054288.1, read as the reverse complement.
CCAATTATTTGGTCGGCCTGACTGAGAAATGTTCCAAGCTACCTAGTACGTACGTATTATTTGGGATATTTGCTCTTATGATCGAGCGCAGGGAGAAAATGCACTCACTTTTTTCCATAGAAATGCATTACCGGAAGTCAATTTCGGACTGGTTGCTGTCTGCTTCAATTTGCGTCAGCACACTAGCGCCAGTTGAACCTCTAGCGTACATTATAATAACTCTATGCTCTTTACCTTGTGTATATTACTCTATGGAGCCGCTGCTTCGCGGACACGCAGCGCCATCGGGTGAGCGATCGTTCAAACTGTTGTGAGCCTTGCGGCGGGAAGAAGGAACAGACAGCCACGTAGTTCGCAGCAGAACCAACGAGGTAGAGGGGCTTAGAGCGATAAACCGGGGTTCCGGTCTGCACTCGAAAGTGACCCCCATAAGGCGGCTGCCATTGTACGCAAATTTGACCACTCGTCACATGACCAAACCAAATACGTGACGTCACAGGAAAGATGGCAGCGCCCAGGCAGCGGCTGGTCCCAGCTGGGCCGGAGCTTGTCGGATGCGTTGTTTGTTGTCGTTCGTGTCGGCGAGTTGATTTCAGACGCGGAAGCCGTCATATGAGGCCGGTCGAAAGCGACTTCAGAGTTCAGCGTGGTGTCGGACGTAGGTATAACGTGAACAGAAGGAGGAACCGTGTGCATTTCGCTGGTGACCGACGGGGATATTGCCACGAAAGAGACAATCGGCCCTACGTTGCTCGGACCTCGGATTGATTCGGATACCGCAAGTAAATTTTAAGGCGACGTTTCTGTGCTCTCGTTGACCATCGGAATCTTCGAGGTCTGCAGTGAAGCGTGTGCAATATGTTTGGATGCGCAGTTTAGCGACGGAAATTGCGTGAGTCGTGCTTGGCAGTGTGCAATCCTGGTGCCGCTTCGTTCAAATGACCGAAGGCTCACTTTGGTTGTGCGGCGCACTGGAGAGCTGCCTTCAAGTGCTTCAAGTTGGTAGTTCCTGTGCCGTGCCTTAGGTGATGCTATGCTGCTTCCTAAATTGTTATGGCGTAGACGTGCACTTTCACGGAGCACAGGTGTTGCAGTTGGTATTGATTCCGCTTGTCTGTCGCACGTTTCGTCGACACAAGTTTCATCAACACTCGGTACGCGAATTGCAAGCTGTATGGACATTTCATCGCGCGTGTTACCTACCCAGTCCACCCGTTCACGTCGCTTTGCGACGACAGTCTGCAGCGGCTCATTACCAGAAAAGTGGTTCCACATCCATTTCAGTTCAGTTCGTCCACGGCAGTCGCCAAACCCCGAAGGAGAGGATTTATTCGAACAGAATGCCTCTAAAACAATGCAGCTTTTTAGTGGTCAGGATAGACTCTTCTGTCTGTTTTGTTATATTGTCACAGATGCTTGCTCCAGTCCTATTTTCTATCAATATTTACTATTCTGGAAAGTTCCAGGCCATGCTCAGCTGTCATCGTATGTTCTGGTGGAGGTGCTGCACACTTTACCCATAGCCCTTCACTCTGTGTGGGCCCTGGCGGCTCCTCAGCCGAGTTGCCCGATAACAATTAAGACACGGGTAGCGGATTATCCCGCGTCCTAAACGCCCGGCGAGCCGTAAACTAAGTCCTATCCCAAGCCCGGCAGAAAAACCGCAAGACGAGCGAGTACCGCAAGGACGAACCTTGGAAATGCACCACGAAGAACCTGAAATCCGAGCAAGTCGCTGCTACCAGCAGGAACCACCGGAATTCGGTCTTTTGCCAGAAAAACCGAAGCTGACTAAGCCAACAATGGCAAACCTGTAACAACGAACCACGTCCGCTCCCGTCATCGTATGCATGCCCGTCGCACCTCGCACTCTGATGCCCTTTCACGCAAAGTGTATGAAGACGTCGAGGGCTGGATTGAAATATATGACCGTGTCGCCCGCCACAGTAGGTAGATGGACAACCAGCTCCTTCAGAAGCTATACTTCTCGTGGAAGAAACTGCCAGGCACTGGTTTGAGAACAACGAATCCTCCTTAACGTCGTAGGAAGTTTGCAAGATCGAGCTGAAGTGCACGTTCATCAGCCAACATTGGCCGGGAGAGCCGAATTCCTGATTCTGTCCAGGATGCGGCCCCAACGAGAGCGTCACCGCCTTCGTGGAAGATGTTTTGGGCTTGATCGAGCACCCACGCCAACCCTGATTCTATAGAAGACAAGAAGCTAAAAATCCCATGTCCCTCATGTGTGGTACAACACCTCCGGCAACCTTGTCCGCAACCCCACGACAACAGTTGAAGGGTTCACATCACCGCGGCTTCCAACATTGAATGTACACTGCAGGCCCGAGCCTGTCACTATCAACAATTCCCCAGCTTCTCGACACTCGAGTCGTCCAGCTGCGACTTCGACGCCAGCCTCCCAGGCATCCTTGACATCCTCGACGTTGTCCGGGCGGAGATCAGGAAGCTACTTCCTGCCATCAGTTGCCCGGCTTTTATTTTGATTGCCGAGATTGTTTCGGAACAAGTTCGACGGGCTATTAATCTGGAGTCTTCTTCGAGCGAAGCAGCATCTGACGATCCGAGGGCGACTTATGCCAGAAAGTCACGACGACCATCATCGGCTACCCGTTACTATTCAATGCCGATTCAACGAGACACCCCAACGCCGAAGCATTCATACATGCCCGAGCTTGCTGCATTGATGCAGAAAACTACCAGGAAACTTTGCGGATTAGAAGCCAGCACTGCAGCTTCAGTGCATCAGATGTCAGTGGCCGCACATGACGTATGATTGCAAGACGGCATCAGTCGGTCAAAGTTGCCACTCGACCAAACTGAACACCGACGTGCCAGGAGCGTCATCCGACAACAAGCAGCACAGGTACTATGACTGAACGCCTGACACGAGACTGTCGCAGAAAGAACTCTGTTATGGAACCGTTTGCAAAGAACCAATAGTTACGTAATCAAGTGGAAATCAACATATTTGATACACTAACCTAATAAACATATTTCCGCTCGCCTTTATGCCTTCAGAGTCTCTACACAAAGAATTCTGTTCACTGCACATGTTGGAACTTTTGAGTACACTCGCATCTCTGACCCCTCAATATTAATTAATGGGACATGCCAGACTGGTTGCATTGGGCTGCACTCATTCCACTTCTCCTGAACATATGGCGCATCCAACTCCAGTGATGTGAAAATGTTATTTATTAATTTATTCTCTCCAGGGGCCTTTGTACGCACTGCAGAGAGGATACTTAAAACTACGCACATGCTAATAACATTGAAGCACACTGCTGTAACTTGTTAATTGCAAAAACAAACACACCTCTGAGCATCTAGTTTAATGGTATGTGTTCATGCATTGTTATATAGCAGGACACTTTCAATACATATGACACAATAGACCCTTTGCAAACCCCATCAAGCAACACAACTGTTGCCATTTTTTTTCGATGCAAAGCCCAGTTCACGTCGAACGCTAATGCAGCATTTGAGTCTAATAGGCGCTCAGCCGAGTTCACAGTGATGGCGGACATAACATTCTTGTCGAACAAATGCCCAAAGTATGAAGGCCTTAGGCAATTAGAGTAGTAGCTACTGTAATTCGTTCCATCACAATTTGGCAAGCAAGGAAGGCTACAGTCTCGGTGAGTCAATATGCATGTTGGAGAGAGGCACACGACAACATATCATCAGAGGGCTCGTCAGCACAGAATTGTCACATTCCTTCACTCCGTCAATCTGATTGGCACGAGGGGCTGTGGCGGTTGCCCTTTTCCAGGTTATGGTAATACGAAATATAGGCAGCCCACACTTTAGAAAGAAGTCTATTGAAGAGACCGAAAGGAATGGTAGTCAACATTTTTCAACAAGACTGCTTTTCGGGCAAGGGGTAACACAAATATGAATCGTCTTGTACAGGTAACTAGAACAAGTAAATAACTGACCGACTAATACAATGCACTCTTGATGAAAAAAAAGTATTGCTGCAATAAAACCCACGAAAGAGAAAAATGTGCAATTAATCTATGCGTACACCAAAATAGCAAGTCGAATAGCATTGAAGCAGGTGCCTGCAACGATTTATTCATCCCCCCACTCAATAAAGACGTCATCCTCGCAGCTGAAAATAAGTGTGCAATTCGCACTCACAAAAAAAGGAAGAAAAGCGATCGAATGTAGAATCGTCGACTAGCACAAAAGGCTAAAGATCGCAGGAGCTTCCTCGCCAAAAGTTTCTATGGTTATTCGATGACGCAGGGCTGAAACAACTTCCCCTAGGTCCTCACGCGACGTATACCTTTCGCTTCGATTCTCAGACGTTCAAACGAACCTAGAAAAATGCGAATATATTATGCTAGGAGTTATAACGTAAACGTAAACGTTATATCGTAAACGTTATATCGTAAACGTAAAAATCGCAGGAGCTTCCTCGCTAAAGGTTGGCTGTGATTATGCAGTTACCTAGGGCTGAAACGAATTCCCCTAGGCCCTACGTCCGACGTATACATTTCGCGTCAATTCTCAGACATCCCAACATTCAAACAAAGCTAAGAGAAAGCGACGAAAATCGCATATCACCGTTCATTCAAAAGTTGGGGACTCTATAGGCAGCTTAAGCAATACAGGGCGTAGCGATGTTCAAAGCATCTTATTATTGTTTATGGAGTCCGTGACACTGACACTCCGTCCAGAAGATGCGCTCAAAAGGAAGGAAATTTTATTATGTATTTTCTTTTTTGCTTCGTAAAACCCACTTCAAGCAGACGTATATTTTATTTACATGAAAATTAACAAAGGACAGACCATGCCATTGTGTCATTTAATTTAGACCAAAGAATAAAGAAGCGGGAGAGGAAAGGCACTCACCCACCGCTGCAAAGTACTCGTGTATATGCGGTAAGCCGCGAGTACACCACTGCGAAAAAATCAAAACACATAATATTGGCAACACGTCCAATCGATTTCAGTGTTAAAGGGACCATGAAATGACCTTTCTACTTTTGCCAAGTAACTTTTACATATAAACCTTCAATGTTCGCTGAACACCGAACCGGCATTTGTTTTCGTCTCAAACTTCTACTGGAAAAAATATTTAAATATCGAGTTTTCTTCCTCTCCAACTCACCACAAAAAAAGCCGCGGCGTAATTTCGACCGTCGTGACGTACTTTGGCAGCGGGCAGGAGAATGGGAGCGTTAGCGGCGAGCTGCCGGTGTTTTAGGTTTTACCACAGGGTTTTACTGCGCTGATGGCGCCGATGCCACCGCCATAATTTTTTGCATTGGCGCCTCTCATCACCGGCGATAGCTATCGACACATCGCCGCTGAACAAAATTCAGTTAGACATGTTGCGCTACGGCGACAGCATGGGACTGGTCCCATAAGCTGGTACAAAGCGCAGCAGGTCGTCAGCGCGACAGTCGCTTCTCCGCCGCCGTCAGCTGTTTTCGCGCAGCCCTCTGAAAGGATGGGACGCACTGTCACTCACTGGCGTAGCAGAGAATGCACAAAGATTTCTATGGGCTCAAGCTTTATTACCTTTTAATTTGTCAGAATACGCTCGCAGGGCAGAGTGGATGAAAAAAATAAAATAAAAATGTGCAGTACGCCGTCTTGGACGATCACGGCTTTAAAACACGACTTTACTGATAGTGCAAATCTCGCCACACGCCTTTTCTACGATTGCAAGAGACTATGTAATCTTAACATAGATATAGCAACGTAGAAATATGACTTCGTGATCGCATAGACGTTGCGATCGTTCAAGGACTGCTAACACTATAATCACTTTCCTCCGGTGATGAAAACGCGTCAAAATTCGAATCTTTCATACACGCCTTTGAATACCGGGTGTCCAAAATAGCGGCCGGGTTCTTTAAATTTACCGCAAAATTCTGTTTTTTTTTAACCTATCGCGCTACGATTTTGTGCAGCGTTGCCCACAAATGTTTTTTTTTTGTGCGAAATTTGCAAAAAGCGAACGACCGGTCTTGAATCAATAGGGAGACCTATTATTGAAAAACAGGTGGCTCGCTGCGTTTCCATAGGAGTTAAGCCTTTTTCTTTTTTTACTTTCTCCTCAGGTAAGTTCGCTCTTTGCAAATTTTATAGAAAAAATGCATCATCTGTGGGCTACGTTGCACAAAATTCTTGCGCTATATGTTAAAAAACTGAGTTTTGCTGTCGATTTAAAGAGCCTGACCGCTATTTGGGACACCCGGTACAGTACGCACCTGTAATATCTCCAACTTGAGCACACGCATGGAACACTCTAAGAAATGCCTGCGCGCCTTCTTCCCGCAAGACACTCGAAGAGCCAATCTTTGTTATCTACGAAATCAGCTCAGCGAATGATGAGGCGGAACATTTGTTTAGACCTAAGATGAAGTCTGCGCTGTGGCATTACGCAATGCATGCATGACGCTTTGCATTGCGTAATGCCACAGATCGTTTTGATCTTATCGAACGTTCCACCTCATCATTCGCTGAGCTGATTTCGTAGATCGCAGAGATTGAATGTTCGAGTGTTTTGCGGGTAAGTAGACGCGCAGGCATTTTTTAGAGTGAAGGCGCAAAATAAGAAATTTGGGCGATGTTCGAGGAGATACATGCTAAGAAAGCACCGCTGTGGTCGAAGTAAACAAAAACGACGGCACGAGCGTTTCTGCTGTCTTGACGGTGCCGCCACAACATCGCCGCACGAGTAGATGGATCTTCCTTTCTAGGACGTGCTGGGTTATCACCGCGTCACGCGACGAGAATTCAAAGATAGCACTCTACACGTTCCGTGTATAGAGTGCTATATATAATCGGCGTGGTGGAAGCCCGTCGTTCCGATGGGCTTCCACCACGCCGGCCATAGATAGCAAAGAGCAGGAGAATCGCGATATAGCGCAGGCGCAGTCTTATCTTTCTCTTGCTTCGTTTACCACACGATAGATGGCGCATAGCTCCCTGGTTTATCTAATTCGTCCAATTCCGTCGCATCGCTAATTATTCAACAAAATGTGGATCAAAATATTCTTTAACGAACTTTTAAAAAAACATTCGCCGGCTATTGTTCTTGATTGTGGTGCTGGTGAGGTAGGCTTATTTCACCCGCACGGACGTCCTTGAGGTCCCGGGAATGGGCACCCGACAAGGCTCCGAGCTCTCACCGACTCTCTTTAATCTAGCGATGTGCAAGCTCCCGGCACAGCTAGAATGCGTTCCACACATCAAACATTCCTTGTACGCGGATGACCTGACCATATGGACGACCTCGGGCACGGACGGGGAAAAGCAGGCCTCGCTGCAGAAAGCCATCGACTCAGTACAACAATACCTCAAGGCAGGCAACCTCGAGTGTGCCCCCGAAAAATCTCAACTCCTCCTCGTACGCTCACGCAAGCGGGAATTAAAATCTAATCCCCAAACGCCGACGGCGGACATTCAACTTCACTTCGAGAACGGAGAACCCGTCCTCGTGGTGGAGCGCACCCGCATACTGGGTCTTCATCTCCAGCACGACGGAGGAGCGACCCACACTATGCACCTTCTCCAACCATCTACGACCCAGATCATGCGTATGATTGGAAGGATCACAAATCGTAGGCATGCTCTTAAGGAAGCAGACCTCATCCGCATGACCCAAGCCCTTATCGTCAGCCGAATCACATATGCAGCACCATACCTGAACCTGATGAAAAGGGACGAGGAGAGTCTGGACGTCATCATCCGTAAGGCGTTCAAGGTCGCTCTCGGACTACCCCTTTACGTGTTTACCGATAAGTTACTCAACACGGGACTATACAACAGATACCACGAATTGGCCGAAGCTCAACTTCTAAACCAAGCAGAGAGATTCGTGACCACATCAACAGGTCTGCACGTATTACACTCTCTCGGATACACAGTACCGGAATCCATGAGGGAGACCGTACAGCATCCCGTAGAAATCCACGAGCTAATACGGACAACCCCGATTCTACGCAACATGAACCCCACGCTCCACGCGGGACGGCATGCGGCCAGAGCGAAAGCACTTCAACGTATTTACGACATACATAGAAAGGACGTCAGATACACAGATGCAGCAATGTACTCGGACCTTTCGATGGCAGCCGTCAGCGTTATTGGACAAGGCAAGAAGACCCTCACCACAGCAACGGTGCGCACAAGAACCCCAGCAGTCGCCGAAGAGATGGCCATAGCCCTAGCAATAGTTGCGAACGGCCCCTGCACATAACCATTCTTACCGACTCCCAAACGGCCATTCGACGTTTCAGAGCTGGTCGCATCTTACCTCAAGCCTTTCACGCTCTCCACACGAAAGGCCCCGCCCTCCTCAAGGTGGCTCTGGTCTAGACCCCAGGTCACGAATCCGTCGAAGGAAATCGGCATGCACACGCCGACGCCCGAGCTTGCACTCATCCGGGCACCCGACGCGGACACGGACCAATCCACCGAAGATTCCTCGCCTCTCGCAATCCCTTTCCCCGAAGTCCTGGCGTTTCAACGCGGCCAACGTTTCAAGTATCCACCACCTCATCACTCACTAACCCGCGAGCAGGCCACGACCTGGCGTCAGTTACAGATGACAACATCCAAACATTTGGAACTCCTGCATAAATTCTACCCCAACAAATATCCTGAGACTTGCCCACACTGCGGCAAGTACCCATCCCTCTATCACGTGACTTGGGTGTGTCTCTCCAACCCCTCGCTCCCCCTTTCCTCTTCCCCTTCCTACGATACCTGGGAAGCTGCGCAGCTCAGCCCTTGCCTGACGACCAGCAAATGCTGGTAGAAAAGGCGAAGGCTGCGGCAGAGAGCACTGGAGCCCTGGACTAAGGGCCCCACCTAGATCAAAATCTCTTGCAATCAATAAAAGTTTACTCCTCCTCCTACTCCAATAGGCGACGTGGATTAGGATGACGTGCTGTGGCACCGCGGATGCATTTCAGTGAAAAGGCAGAGAGCTTTCGATGGAATGAAGGAATAAAAGAGTCCGCTTTTCTTTTGAAAATTCTATAGCGAAAACCTTTTTTTGCCTCTTTTTTTGTGTTTTTTTTTCTTCACACCTTTTACGACTTGCGATGGGTGAATTTCAATTTTAAAATCGTTTCATGGTCCCTTTAAGCACTATCTCTCAACTGCATGCTCGGAACCATATACCAAACAACTCAGTGCCAACTGTCGAGAAAAAGAAAAATGCACACACACGCAACGTTTCACTTGTGGAGGTAGCTGTATAGAAGAAACAGAATATTGTATACACGGACGGATTCAGACTGTTCGCCCCTCTTAAATAAATACCCGCTAATAGGAAGTTTCTCTCCGTTTTTGCATCTGATGCTGGGGTGGCATGCACGAACTGCGCTACAAGATTGAGGTACGCAAATTCGTGCTGGGACAAGTTGCACCACTTCAGAGGATCGAATTCAATCTCCCCGACCTGCTTGTAGGCGAAGAAGCCACTTGCAGGCTTCCACCTTCTTGTGGCTTGTAGGTTTTGGGTTTCCTTTGCCCAAAGAACGTTATCCTCTTTTTCTCTGCCAAACAAGAACACGCTCTGCCGGGACGACTGATGCTTTTGCATTCTATACTTTTTCTAGAGACAGCATTTTTGGCGAGATAGGACGTCTTAGAAGGGGTCTTCGGTGAAAACCAAATCTTTCTTCGCGCAAAGAACAATTTTATCCCCGATTGGCACCTTTTATATAAAAGAGTATTATATTCGATGATGTACCTCATAGCATCACTCACTTATTCGCTCCACACTGTGCGATCACACACGTTTATGGGCCGCCTCGGCAAAAATATAGATTTGGACCCGCGGATTTCCGCATCCGATTCGCATCCGCAGACCCTGGCATCCGCATCTGATCCGCAATCCGCCAAATCTCATTTATATTTTTCCGCATCCGCCAGTTTACTGTGGATATCCGCAGGTAATCCGCAGATAGGCAGGGCTCTACACATTCGCGTTTGAGCGCAGTGCATTCCGTAGCGGCAAGCGTACGTGTCCATTGCGAAGAGTGCTTTCGCCAAACTTGTATTCCACACGGGTGCGTCGGAACACAGTCATCCGCAGGGAAATAACCAAAAAGAACGCGTCATTGTCGCTAGCGGCTCACCAATAGATAGTAAGCGAAATTCACGGCAACATGGCGGCGCCCGGTGAAAGCGTCGAAGTGGTCGATCTTGGGACAATCCCGCTGGCTTCCCTGACCTTCTGTGAAGCTTGAACCATCGCAGCCTTTGAAAAGCTTGCTCGCGAATTTTCAGCCGCTTCCCACCACGATAAAGCAAGTTCCGCGAATGGAGAACCGCATACCCATCGTGGCGTGTGTGTGTGTGGGTGTTTTAAAGGAAATTAGAGGGGAAAACGAGACCCAATAGAGTACCCACACAGGTGCATTTGTCACTGGCTCCGAGTGGCGCGAGCGAGCACGTGATCCTCCTTCTCTTTCTCGGCTTCTGATGGGTCTACCGAAACGCGCTCCCACTACTACCACTTCCAAAGTTGAGCCGGTAGACCTCCTTGCGGCGCGCATTGTGCCGCATGATTTTAAAAAAAGCCCGTGAGTCTGCTTTCCCGCACAACACTCGGAGAGCCAATCGCCGCAACTTACGGAGGCAGCTCAGCGAATGAAAATGCCGAAACATGTTTAGAACCAAAAACGCAGTCTGAGTTGTGACATTAAGCAATGCAAGCGTGACGTTTTGCATTGCTTAATGTCACAACTCAGGCTGCGTTTTTTGGTCTAAACATATGTTTCAGCATTGTCATTCGCTGAGCTACCTCCGTAAGTTGCGGTGATGGCTCTCCAAGTTTTGAGCGTGAAAGTAGACGCAGAAACATTTTTTAGAGTGCAGTTAGCTGCTCCTGGCAGCAAGGACGTCGCTCCGCACTCAAAAGCGAATATGCGTATGGGCTTTTATAGTTGGCTTAGAGTGGGATATAGTTAGGCACCTTCATAGATGTGACGTGTTGTGAGTGAGTATAGGGCATAAAACGTACGCCACTATTAGTGGTTAATGCGGTGCAGGACGTATCTAACGGTGGATTGTCGGCTTATGTATTACGGGCATGCGCATAATGTTTTACTCGTTCATTTATATCTACTTTACGCCTGGTGCATTGCTGTCGCCTGTAAAAAGAGCCGATAAGTTTAGCAAGAAAAATATTTAACGATTTACAATGAAGCCGCTACGTATATTGGTAAGGAAATCAATTTACAATTACTCCCTGAATATGTAAATATTTCTCTACAAAATTACGGATGAATGTAAATAATTACAAGTTGTTTATTTACTTAGAACAGATTACGAAGAAGTCTGTCGAAGCCAACCACGGCCCACGGGGGATCTGCCCCCGGCGACCATGACTAATGTGACGGGAACGAAAAACCGTCGTTCCTTTATTCGCGTTTTCGCGTTTTTTGATTTCGTTTTGTTTTTTCTTTTGGTGTGGGGGGGGGGGTTATCATTTCTTTCCTTCGTAAATAGAAAAAAATGCGGACCTGGGGAATAAATACATGCTAGCGAAAACGCAATTCAAGGTTTACTCACTTACTTCGCTGTCTTCGGTTGGTACTTTTCACAACGGCAAATATTGTGCGAAACACGCATTGTTAATGTAAGACACGGGCGGCTGCACTTTTTGCTGGCTGCTTATCGCCTCACTATCATCTTGCGTCATCGAGCATCACATGCCAACTTTATTGCAGTTGCAAGCTCTCAGAATCTGGGTGAGCTCACACAGAGCTTCAGGGTCGACAGCGACAAATTTCTCTTTCCGTTATCGATGACGCAATGGATGGATGCACCCGTATTGTCAAAAAAGTGAGCAAGTCCAACGTCAAGCTTGTTTCGAACATGCCTTTCAATCATCAGGCTTCTTTCAAAACCCAAAGAACAGCGTAATAAAAAGAAACCACCCGTCAATTTCTTATCTCCACTCGAGAAAGGTGATGCTCCTCCTTTCCGCGGAGAGCAGCTTAGAAGCCCGCTCCTTTAGACTTAGGCTAGGTGGCGCAAGCTACCGCCAGTTACAAAGGGTATGGCCATTAGCACCCATCTATCCATTTAGAGAGAACGAGCGAGATAGAGACAAGGAGAGAGATAGAGGGAGCGTTAAGCGGAATGGTGAGAAGTAAAGTGAAAGTAGGTTTTGCCTGGCAGACAAGGACGTTTAAAAAATTCAGGACACGGCATGATGTCATGCCCAACGACAATGAAAATATTGCGGTGGCTTAGCTCGGCTATGCCAGGATATACGTAGCGTGAGCTTATGCGCACAAAATTAGAGGCGCTATCAGGCGGCTCCGGTGCAGCGTCAGACTTGGCTACTGTGCAACGAAGGCGGACAGCTGGGCACGCGTCGGCGCCAGTGCGTCTGCCGCGGCTATGACGTCACTCCTCTGGAATCTGCAGACCGGCGAGGCGCGCGCGGTGGCGGCGGAGCGCGCGGCGGTGGCGGCTCCGGCCAACGTTATTAGATTAGCTCGGTTACGGAATTGCTCATAGACGCTGCATGCACGAACAGTACCCCCTCACTCACCACGACTCGCCCGGCGTCGCTCGACGCGCCGCCGGACGGCTGCTTTGGTAACTGAATTGAGATACGTACGTTTCAACGTTCTAGAAACGTAAAAACCAACGGAAAAAACTCTTTTGTAGTAACATTTATTGAAGTTTAGTACAAAATGAGGGCGCGTGATGTTTTCTAAAATATTTAGTTTGCAAGGTTTTGCAGCACAATTAATATTGTTTTTATACAACCATGCCCCAGCGCTGATTTCAGGTAGCGCGTCCCGACCTAGGCGCATCTTAATTTCGGTGGTATTACGCGGCGCGTCCGCTGGAGAGATGGGGTGGCACCCTGTAACCTTTTCAACCGTATCTGTTTCGGCTCCAAAATGGCCGATTGAAGCCGAAATAGCTGTCACGTGCAGTTCCTCGAGTGACCGCTGCGGGAGAAATGGCGGCGTTGTGATCGCCATAATGCGCTTCAGCTGTGCTCTTTGAAACGCACAGTTATGAAACGAGAATATAGATGGCGCTTCGAACGACGGCAGGCGGATCGAAGTGAGTGAGGGGGGGGGCTATCCTCCTCCGCGGGAGTTCCACAACTGAGGTAATCTAGTAAAGTTGGCTCCGGCGCGCCAGCTGTGCGCCGTGTGACGTCACTGCTCCTCGCGCATGCGCAGACCGGCGGGGCGCGCAAGGCAGAGCCGTGTATAGAGAGAGTTTGGTCAATGGGAGGCGCGGGCAGAGCGAGGGCGTGCGCCTGACTCGGAAGCAGGGCTTGGCATGCTCTCTTGACCACCAAGAAGTCGAAAAAGAATCCCCTGGCAGTGGTAGCGAGAAGCAGTTCTGACCAAAGGCATATGTTCGTATATGGTTTTAATAAGCGCGTAAGAGTGAAGTGTGGTAATTCTTCGTGGTTGAAAATAGGGTGCACGTGTTGTTTTGTTCATGATCATGCAGAAATATGTAAGAAACGAATGCGCCGCTCAACGCTGTTTTGCTCCGACAGAGTGTGACCGCTCGGACGGCAGATTCCCGGCCCTCGGCGCTTGGCGTACGGATTATGTCGATCGTTCCGCTAGTCGCCCCCTTCCACCATCATTTTGGATGAGCGTGATTGAAACATCACGTGTACCATATTTTCAGTCACCGAGAGTTACTCCGATGCAGTCATCAGGTCTGTTTCACGCGACTACCACCAGGGTATTATTTCCGGCTTCTGGCTGGTCACATTCGAATTCCTGAAGACGCCCTGGAACACGCGGCGCAGTGGTGGCGCGTCAGGCGCACTTCCGGTCTGGGGCTGTGGGCGGAAGCCGGCTTGGGGCACGTGCATTCCTGTGCTACTTTGGAAGAAACCGCACAAAGACCTGCCTTCTCGTCAAAACGCCGCGACTGTGGCTTTACCAAAAGAGTCGGGAAAGGTGTGAAGGCGTTTTCATGCGTTTTCTGCCTGCTCGGTTCGTCCGAGAACGTGAACAGGGGCCGTGAAAAAAGAAAAACAGACGCCGTCGGACCACGATTGCTTTGGCAACAGGGGCCGTGAAAAAGAAAAACAGACCCCGTCGGACCACGATTGCTTGGGCGGGAAGCACTTGGGTTGAATTCAAGGATACTTGTGGTCATCAGATTTATTTGTTTTGTTCCAACATGAAAGCCGGAAAACCGTCAAGTTGCAAGGACCACGTGCGGACTACGTTCAGTGCGTCATCACGTTCAAACCTCCGCCTCATCGTTCGAGCTGTCGTCTGCTCTCTCGTTTCTGCTTGTTGTCTGCTCGTTCGAACGTCAGCGGCCCGTAGACGAAACGTTGACCCGGTAATTGCAATAAGATGTGCAGACTTCAAAAGACGTTTAAGTTTGAAGGTTGCTTCCAGTAAGTAGGCTCGGTGTAAACAGTTGATATAAGGAGATGTTGATAATTGTTACCAGTGGTCATCACCGAGTTGTTATGCCTGATTCCCTCGGTCTGATTCTGCTTGCGATTTTCAGTATTGACGTCGACATCTCAGCCACGGTTCAAGGTTTTGCAGCCCGAGCGACGTCATGACTGAAAACAGCGAGCAGAACCTCACTATGTAGATCAGGCTTTAGCGTTCATTCTGTGGCGTCTACGCGGAATGAATCGCCGCATGTTGCATTATTCACGCCGAGTTTTGCGGTGTAACGAACCTCGTTAATTTCACCAAGGCCGCTCAAGTAGCCAGACATTGCCAGGAAGACGTAGAATCATCAATTCTAACGCGAAAAAGAGCGCGGGGACTCCCACCGAAGCGGAAAACACTCCATTCCAATGGTTTGTTTATGGGCGATGGCGAGCTTCGCCCACACCCCCATCGCGCATGCGCGGTGTCGGTGGCGTCCGCTAGGGATGCTCCGGTTTGTTTGTAAACATGAGTTGGTGTATAAAGCCGACACGCTGTTTACAAACAAGCCCGCGTTGCCCACACCAGTTGTGGGCACTGCACGTGCGCAGAAACCAAATTCGGTAAGAGTGAAGCGTCTGCGCATGCGCAGCACCGTCGACAGTGCCACCGCAGCTGCGTGACGTCATGGCCGCGTGTTGGTCTATACTCTTAAAATAAAGCGTATGTACTATTTTAGCGAAAAATAATCTGTGCGGCGCTTATTACAGTTTGTGTAAAACGAAACAGCATATCCTGTCGACAAGAACGAGCACTGACTTGCGACGAGCGACTCGTCCGACACACGTTGTCCGCCAAGCTCGAAACCAGGACCGACTTGCGGCAAACACTGATTTCTCGAAAACAACAGCCGCGCACAAGTAATGACACTGAAACAACAATTCGGCGATTGAACGAAGCAACGGATCCGGAAAGCGAGGTCGACTATTCCTTCAGGAAGAGTCCACTTGGAAGAAAAGGTCGTACAGACATTCCATTCTGGTTGCGGGGCGAAGTGGGGAGAGAGGTCGCATCCGCGGTCTTGAAGGAACGGATGTTTCACCGCAGCAGACGGCTCACCGTTGCTTTTTTATTTGCGCTGCATCTCCGGCTACTTAACAAAAAGCGTACCAATAAAAAAAAACAAAAAAAAACGTTGCAATGTTTGTTTTGTTTTTTTGTATGCGGCCGACTTAGTCTATTATCGCGCAGTTCCTCTCTTGCAACTCTAAAAAAAGGGTGTCATAGGGTACACCCATAGGGGATGTAAGTGCTTGTCACATATACTACACCCTTTGCGGGAACACTTGTACACCCCAAATATGGGAGTACGTGTACACCCGTTGATGTGGTGCACATGTACACCTTTTTCTACAGAAATCTCCCACGAAGGGAACACAGGTGCACCCCATTCAGTGGTGTACGGCTACACCTCTCTCTACACCCAATGAAATGAAAGGGAACACAGATGCACCCCGTTCGAAGGTGTACCATTGCATCACTTCATAAACCCGCCTACTCAAAGGGAACACAGATGCACCCTGCTCAAGGGTGTACCATTACTCCCATTTCTACACCTACTGCTCTAAAAGGGAACACAGGAGCACCCCGTTCAATAGTGATGCCGTTACAGCTCTTTCTACACCCACTGAATTCGAAGAGAACACAGATGTACCCGATTCAAAGGTGCATGGTCCCACCACTTTATGCACCCGCTTCATAACTAACTTCATAAACCTATTTAAGACACACTAAAGAGAAACCCTTAAAAAATGTATGCGCCGCGGTGATTGCAAAAAGACAGGTAAACGGACATACAGGATTGTTTTCAAATCTCATACAAGTTTATTAGACAGCTTATTCCGTAAACAAGTACAAACTTGCAAGCACTCCGTGACATGCGAAGAGGTACGAAGAAGCTGTTACTCAACTGAGAAGATCACTAAGCAAACAAGAAACGGAAGTGAGTCTTAGGCAGTGTCTATTCTCCAAGCAGCCGGCAGAATTATTTCCACGAAATTCCACCCATCAGTCGCCATTCATTCATCGAACGACGTTTCATCGACAGTTGTACCCGCGAAAGTGACCTGTACGGGGGGGGAGGCAGGTTGGTTAACATTTTCGTAATGAGCCGCCGCAGACTAGTCGCCATCAAACGGCGTGAACGGGTGGGCTGAGTCGGTGAGCACGCGCCTCAGAGATACACGCGCGACGAAATGTCCCTACAGCGTGCATTGCGCGTAACGAGTTACGATGAAACGTGTCTACAGAACGTGTATCAACGAAAACGTGTTTTCACAGAACGCCAGAATATTAAGAAAGTCAGTATTCTACCTGCAGTTGTCACCAGAGGCGTCACGAGGGTCAGCGGCACCGGGGCGGCAGCCCGCCGCGACATCCCCCCGCTCTCGCGTGGCCCGCCACGTCGGGCAGATTTAGACACGCGTTTTCAGTCACAGTCCTTGAAAGACACGCGAATGCGGTTTGCATGGGCGTACCAACCGGGGGGGCAAGGGGGCGCTTGCCCCCCAGTTCTCAGGGTGGGGGGGCAAGGCATGTGTTTTGCCCCCCTGAAACGGCCGCCACTGGGCAGGGCAAACACTGGCCGGCGGCGCCCAAGGAATACCAAGGGCACCGCCCCCCGACCCGCGCGGGCATATTTTTAACGCGCAGGCGATACAAACCCTAGCAACGGCGCTCACGCCGGATTGGCTGGTTCGTGGAGATAGGCGCTGCCGCCGTCAACATAGGCAGCGGATACAATGCGAGTTTCCGAAGAGGTAGCGTAACTTAGTGGTAAGATGTCTGCCTCATACGTATCAGACCCGGGTTCTATTTATGGTATGGGCTTACTTCTTTTATTTTTTTCCTCGAACATTTTGTTTTGTCGAGACATTTGGCGATATTTACGACATTTCTTTTTTACGATTAACACTGAAAAAAACGAATGTTGTTGACGAAACATCGCTGAACTAAATCGTATGGGACTCTGTTTACGGAAGTGCGTGGGGGACAGCGGGGCTAGGGTTGCCGACTGGACGCCGCAAAGCGGCGTGTACGAGGGGGGGGAGGGGGGGGCTAAGTGGGTTAATAGATTTGTAATTAGCAGCCGCACACTGTCGCCGCAAAGCGGCGTGAACGCAGGCGCGGGGCTGGGTTAACGCGCTTCGAGTGATACACGCACCGTCCGAATCCGAAATTTAAGTTCCCGCGCGTTGCCGAGCAGCCAATCCGGAGTGAGCGTCGTTGCTAGGGGGTCTATCGCCTGCGCCGTAAAAGGAGCTAGTGACCAAGGCGCCCGGTGCGCATACACAATTGGCCCTCTCCTCCCCCCCCTACTCTTTTACAACGCCTACACACACACACGCCGTAAAAGTTAGTGATGGACCGAATCTGCCGAACTTCAGATTCGGCAAAGTTCCGCACATGCCGATATTTTGAAGGAAAGTTCGGCAAAGATTCGGCAAAAATTTGACAAATGTCTGCGCACGCGCACGAACGCGACGGGGCCATGGATCGCTAATGGACGACGCGCAGTCGCGTGGTTACCATCGCACAGTTTAGTACAACCAGCGGTTACGGCGAGGTCTGGAGTAGGCTACATGGTAACTGTGTGTTTGTGAGCTTTTGCGAGTGTGGTTCTCTTCAATATTTTGTGCCTCAAGAACAGAAGATCGACCAGTGAATTTACGCAGTCCACTGCGCAAGTGACAAATGATGCGGTGCATTCTGGATAACGTGATTTTCATTTGACCTCTCCATTGATGCAACGAGGTAGTTGAAACATTGACTGACAACTGACAATTACGCTCAGTGTGCGCAGCCCACTGCCGTCAAACGGGGCAGAGTCACGAGAGCTTGCCAGAATGTATGGGATGCAGCTGGCATCTTTGTCATATTGTGATACATGTTTTCTCCCTGCGTTTCTTTCCTTTTTACATACTTTCTGTAGTGTGTGTATTCTGTATATTTATTTGTCTGTTTT
Organism: Ixodes ricinus; assembly: GCA_037355805.1. NCBI lineage: Eukaryota > Metazoa > Arthropoda > Arachnida > Ixodida > Ixodidae > Ixodes > Ixodes ricinus. Next base: position 41,345 of record JAZHYW010054288.1, on the reverse strand, counting down.
GTTTTTTCATATGTGGTGGCGGGCTGGCAGCAGACATGTACAAGCTACTAAAAAAAGTAATTAAGTTACTGAGTATTAGCCTCAAAAGTAATTTGAGTAGAGTAGAAAATACTCAAATGGAAAGTAATTCAGTAAATTACTAATTACCGTAAAAAGCTAGCGAATTACTTTTGAAGTTACTTTTATTTTTTTCTATGCTATCAAGGAAGTAGTTACATAGGTTTTGATGCGTTAGCGAAATTCTGCTAGCCGAATATAAAGCGGCTTGTGTTTTCACAGAAATGCTTTAATAGCTGGTTCTGCTTCTGCATGCCTAATTGTTGTGTACTTCTTTTTGGTCAAGGATGTACTGCGGATGTATCATTTCACCTTTGAGGTTTAGCACTGCCTGAGCTTGATTTCGCAGACAGTGTTGCGTAAAGTACGTCTAAAAACTACTTGGAAGTTCAAAGTAAATGAGAGGTTATGTACTTCAAGTAATGTAGTAAGTACTTACACCGGGTGCAATGTACTTTAAGGAACACACTATAAATACAATGTACTTCCAAAGTAAAGTAGAAGTACTTTTTAACACACTCTTTCAAAATGCCCTTTCATTCCCTATACAGCGTTTTTTTTTTTTTTTTCTTCTGGCCGGTATGCATTGCTTTAGGGGAAATTGGTGGTGCATCAGTTTCTTTTCGGGAAGGGCGGCAAAATCGGAGGTGCAACAGTTTTTCTTTGTTTTTTGGAAATGGCGGCAACTAATACGCCGTAGAGTAATTGCTTTATTCTCGCTGACGAACCATTTAACACAATCAACTTATAAGGCACTTATTTGTATCGGTCTTATAGTCGCCATTTCTTCACTCAGAGAAATGACCAGATGACGTCTCGAAAGACAGCACAAGCTATACAGGAGCACCAGATTAACTTCAGAGCGGGTGCTGCACTTTGTTACCTCCTTTGAGTGAGGGTGTCCATTTAGCGCTCTCTGGGCGGCACCATTTTGTTCGACCGCAGCGCCCTCTCCATACATCCGGGAAATTCAGCGGGTTCGGCGGGGTAAAACGCGAGAGAGGGCACGCGCCTGACTCCGCTAGCAAACGACAAACCGGGAGGTTGCCGTTCTCCATCTTTGAGCTGTATCGGCGGGCTGTACGGAACATCGAACTCTCGCTCGTGGCTGCCGTTGTAAAGTGGTTCGCGTTCTTAGACTAGTTATGTCTACTCCAAAATCATCCTATAGCTCTCTGTTGTTCCATTTCTGTAAATGATCAACTAGCATATCTTTTTCCGTTACTTAAATAGCAGTTGAGTCAGCCGGCAGTACTACCCTCAACTACTACGTGTATTGCGGCAGGAGAGCACGTTTTTACTTATTATTTTAGACTTCCACTCATGTTCGCTAAAGGCCTACACCAGTACGAACTTTGTATAGTAAGAAAGGTACAGCAACCGGATTTACGTTTCGCCAGAGAAACCGGCCAATCTGACAGTTTTCCCTATTTTTTATTTTTTTATTTGCACGCAGGTAACAGCGCAATTGGACCCTGTGAGTCTTTGTCTCTAGCATAGTATTACACGACAACTGGCATACCAAAATCTGCGCTTAAAGGTTCCAAAATGACGCGATTTTAAACACAGTTTGCAAGCCAGCCGGACGCTACCTACAGCCCACTCGGCGGAGCGGGGTGAGAGGGGAGAGCATTTTTTTCTCTTTTACCCTCTCTACTATGACCCTAATGGAACGGTCTATACCTCCTGTAGTGGGCAAGAATTCCTACATTGGGGAGAAGCGGGGACAAGCCCTTTCTTCAAATGCGTCAAGTCTCCTTGAGCTTCGGGATACAAAGAAACGCCAGTATTCGGCGCTAATCCCACAGTTACTCGGCCTCTCTTGCGTCGCGTCTGTTCGCTCCCTGCGCCTCGTAGCAGTGTTGTTGCAGTGGGGGGCTCGTTAAAATTTTGGGGTTTTTTGGACTATCCAAATTACTTTCTTCCATTCCTCCCCCTTTTCTACGCCACATGCTTCCCCCTCTGCAAATATCAGCTGATCCTCCAACATCTTATCTCTGTTGATAGGCAAAACAACCACTAATTTGAAAGTAATTAGTAATTTAAGTGGAAGTCACTCGGAAAAGTAGTTAAAGTAAACTACTAATTACCAAAATAGAATTGTAATTGAAAGTTACTAAACTATCCAGAAAAGTAGTTAAACTACAGTAACTTCAGTAAAGTAGTTGAACTACGTACAAGTCTGGCTGGCAGACGCTCTGCTTAAGGGTTTTCACCCATCTGCCTAGCCCCGCACACCAGCACATGGGCCCCTTCCAGTATGTGCAAATAAAATATTATTATTATTATTAATATTATTAATATTATAACAGTCCTGTTTTCGGCTCACAAGTAGTTTGTGCCAAAACAGAATAATATTGCTTTTTAGTTCGCGTTATTTCGCGATTTTCATGTATCTGCATAAAACTAAACACAGAACTATCATGCTCGACGTTGCACATCCGACATTCCTAACTCTCCCCATCTTCCTAAACGTCCGTGTGTGTCCTAACACCAGAAACAGAAATTTTAAAGGTTAAAAACGGCACGTTGCGAATATGGAACTCGCACTTTCATGCAAAGCTGACGTCAAGTGACTCAAATCGAAAAACATGCATATTTACAATATTGTTATCTCTTCGGGTGATGGCTCAGCAACCGTTGCATTCGTTTTCGCGCACGAAACGGTGACTCCCAGAGAAAGTAAGAACGCAGTGATTGCCTTTATTTTAACAATGTAAACACACTTGCAGGCGTGCGCTGATGAAGCCTCAAAATCAAAACTCTCGTAGAGTGATTCGTGACTGCGCCGGCTACTACCCAACCTCGTTGTCACGCCACTTTCTGCAAGCAAACGCTAAAATTGCCAGTAAACAAGCATAAGTGACATCGATACAATTATCTTGAATATCACCTTATTTAGACATAACTGTTTCAATAGGCACTACATGTTGTATTTATTTTAAGAAGAAAAACAAATTTTTTTCGTCAGAAAAACTAAATATCAATGTTAAGTCTGGTAACATTGTATTTTTGCCGAATCATTGCCAAATCTTTAGAAAAGTTCGGCAAAAGTTACGCCGAATTTTCGATTCGGCAAAAGTTCGGCCCATCACTAGTAAAAATATGCGACCCAGGGGGGGGGAGAGGGGCCTGGTTTGTCCCCCCACCCAAAAACAAGTTGGTACGCCACTGGCGGTTTGCTGCTCTTGCCCCAGCACCATTTCGTTTTAATTTTTTTTAATTTTTTTTGCGGTTTAGAGGTTTTGTTATTTCAGCGCATTGCGGAATGAATTCCTAATAAAACGCAATCAACCCGAGTTATCTTTCTAGGCTTTTGACATCATAAGGTGGTGGGTACTCTGTTATTGCGCGCAGCTTATCTTCATTCGGGCGCAGCGTCCCGTTATCTACAACAATTCCGAGAAGGTTGATTACAGGCGATACCAACTGGTTTTTATCTGGATGAATCATAAGGCCGGCCTGACGCATTCGTTCGAGTATGATATGAAGATGCACGAGCTGCTCCAAATGTTCGTGGAAACACCACTACGTCATACATGTACGCCAGCGCAAACTCGTACTTCGCGTCATCGAGGACAACATCCATTAGGCGTTGAAAGCTGGCGGGAGAGTTGGACAAACCAAAGGGAAGGCGAGTGAATTCAAACAACCTCCTGTGGAAAATGAATGCGGTCTTCTTTACATCAGCCGGATGAACGTCTATTTGAAGAAATCCGCGGCTGCAATAGAGGGTTGTGAAAACATTCGCGTTTTCAAGGGCATACATTACTGAGGAAACACTGGGAAACAGGTAACTGTCTCTGACTGACACTTCATTTAGGCGCCTGTAATCAACACAAAGCCTTGCTGTGCCGTCCTTCTTTCGAGCAAAGACTACGGGGAAGCCCATGGGCTTTTGACTGACGTACTGCGCCTGTGTCGATCATTGCGGATAGCGCCGCATCAAGAAGTTTGCGCTTGAGAGCACTTGTGGGTCTCGGATTGCACCTCCGCGGGGGTTCATCCTTGGTTTCAATGCGGTGCCGTAGGAGATCGGTTTTCCCAGGTCTTTCCGTGAACATCGGCGAGAAGGGTTCCAGCAGGTGCTGGAGCTGCTTCTGGTTGTCTTCACCGGAAGACTTTTGCACGGCCTTGAGCACGCTGTCTGGGAGTAAAGACATCTGCCCGGCAAAGTTTAACGGGAACGCTTGGCCGGGAATAACATCCTGCCGTCTGGTAAACGGCGTTAATTTCGTTTCGCCTCCCAACCAGTATCCAGTTTGGGCGAAGTCTAGCAAAATCGGCTCCGCTGCAATAAAATCTCTACCAAGGATCATGGGCGCCGGTAGTTCAGGGAGGTACACGAACCGTTGTCTTCGTTTTCCGCCATGAAAGTAAATTCGTAACCTGACTGCGCCGGCAGCAGGTAGAACGGACCCCGATGCTACCTGCAATTCCAGGTTTGCTGACCGGATGATGTATAATTTTCTTGTTACATTTCGCAAATACAGCATTCCCAATAAGCGATATCTTTGCAACAGTATTTAAAAGAGCGGTTACTTGAATACCTAGTACATTCACAGTCATATGAGGTTCAAGAGACTTAGGTTTAGCTTCGATTCTACTCACAAGCTGGGATGAGCACTGTCGGTTTCTCGTTTAGAGAGGTGTTTCATACCCCCGTCGGCTGGTGCGAGTCCGTTAGTGCCCGGGCATCCAGAGCGACCATCCTCGGTGTTGAGAACTACAAAACGGCTTTGACGCTGGGGATCGGGCCGGAATCTGGCGGACCGACCTTTGGCTGAAAGGGAATCGCATTAGGGTCGAACTCAAATGCAGTTGCTTCGGGTAGCTTACGACCGGGAACAGTGGAAGCTTCGCCGGGGGATCTGTGCAAAGGCAGACGCGCCTGGAGTCTCATGACCGAGAATGTTGTGAGCTGGCCGCCCGGGTGCCGGTGCAAAAGCAGACACGCCGGGAGTCTCAAGGCCACGAACGGTGTGAGCTGGGCGCGCGGGTGTCGATGCAAAAGTCGACATGCCGGGAGTCTCATGACGGAAAGTGTTGTGAGCTATGACCGCCCGGGTTTCGGTGCAAAAGCAGACACGCCGGGAGTCTCACGACGAAGAGTGTTATGAGCTGGCCGCCCGGGTGTCGGTGAAAAAGCAGACACGCCGGGAGTCTCACAATGGGGAGTGTTATGACGGAGAGAAATTGATGAAGGACTACCGAAAGTCGACGGAAAAACGTCCGTCCCCGGAGCCGGAGGCGGCTGCGGCGGCTCGACCTTGTGGATTGTGTTTTCGGCGCAGCCGGTGGAGAGTAAACATTTTTACCACCGCCGGCCGTAGCCGTTTCCCTGTGTCCGAGGCGGCCGCTGCCGTTCGCTGCAGTCCCGACGTATGTGTCCTGGCCTGCCGCATCGAAAACCACGGGGCGTGGCCCGCCCGTCGGCTTCGTGTGGTGTCCCGCTCTTTCTTGCCCCTCCCGAGCTCCGCGTTACCGGTCCAGAGGCCTATAACTCATCTTGACCAATGGAGGGGCTGTAGTGTTGTGAATGTATGCCCTCATAACCGCTGCACCTGCGTGATTCGTGTGCATGAGGATCTAAGGCTCGCGGGACAGACGCCTGATTGGAATCGTCTGGTTCTCTCCCGACTCTCATGCACACGTGCGTTTCGAGACCATGCAAATAATGGTTCCTGGGTCATGGTCTGTGGTAGAGGGAGGCGGTATCTGAGTTCCGCGAGGATGTCGGCCTGAATGGTAATCGCCTCCTGTGCCATCTCGTCTAAATTCTTAAAGGTGCGTCCCCTGAGGTGGGGATGGAAACGCGGGTGGCTTTGGCGGATGGCGCGTTCTACTTTCTCCGCGTCTGATGCCGCGGCGTCGGCGGTATCGTACAGGCCCTGGAAAGCCCTTACAAACTCATTAAGCGACTCTTCCGGGTGCTCTGTGCGCGCGCGCAGCTCGTCCCTAATCCGCATGCTGTAATCCGGAGGCAGGAACTCCGTCCTAAATCGCGCCTCGAAATCTTACATACTTGTGAATTTAGTTTTGTCTTTGCCTCCACAGTGCTGCACTGCCTGTCAGTGAAACCGGCAAAAGGCGGGTGAGGATGGTTTCGTCGTCAATTCCCGACGCGGCTTGGTAGTCCCGCAGTTCCGATACGAACATCGCGACTGTTTTTGTATCTGCGTACCCCGAGAAAACAGGAACGCTAAGGCCCGCTTCAGACGGAGCAATTTCACCCAGCAACTTGACGTCGCAGCACCAGCAACACGGGTCGTCCGCGTTCACACGCAGCAACCGAATTGCTACGACTTGCTATCATCATCATTCACTTTGAATTTTCTTGTACTATTTAGACGCCCAGCTACGCGCTAAAAACGTGTTTTTATATCTTTGAATGGCGTTGAGAATACTAACTCAACTTTCCGAAAAGGTTTATTTCCAAAAACGATCGATTTCAAACCAGAACCAAGTGTTTAGCTGACCACGGGGGTGTCACGTGAAAACATCGCGTCCCTGATTGGCTGCTGCCGCTTCAAACGGCTCGAGTTGCTCGTCCGTTTCGAGCCGGACCCGATCTCAGCAATTCGTGTCGATCTAGGGAAAGCTAGGGAACAACCCGCCAGCAACCTCAAAATTGCTGCAAAAGTTGCCCCGTCTGAAGCGGGCCTAAGCGAGAGCCTTAGATAGTCCCTGGGGGGCGGGCTTCCAGCAGGAGCGGGGCTTGAGCGCATCATCTGCTTTCGTTGTAACTGACGAAGCATGGTCATGGCCACTCTTAGTTCTGTTAAACCACCCTCTGATGATGCGCCAGCCGGGACTGAGACCGCAGGCTTGCGTCTGGTTTTATATCGCTGGCGGCGTTATCCGCGAGTGCGCCGAGCGTCAAAAGGTTGTCATCACCCAAGTTTTCGTCGGCGTCCTCTGTAGTCGGCATCCTGCAGTAGTGGAGGCTTCCGCAGGTCAATAAAGTTAGGTTTGCGAAAAAACGTCCCCTCATATGTGGGCAAACTCAGGAATGCAAAATTGACTATGTAAAAACCCATTTCGCGGTCATCCTCCCAGACGAGCGGCATACCACGTCTGGTCATCGGTGAGGGATTTCCCTTGCTGCTACACGTCTCGGAGAATGACACAGCACACCGGTTCAACAACACGTAAACATTGAAATCCCGCTATTGCCTGCGCCCCGATCCCAACAGGCCCCGTGCATACGCTGAGACGGCCCTTTATCAGCGGCGGAGCGCCGCTCGCGTGGCCAGTTGTCTTTGGCCTCCTCGTGGTTAAGATGACCACTCATGAATGTCGGAGGAGCAACCTGGGCCAAACGCTTGAAATTGCCAGGTTGCTCACAAGCTTCTGCCGTGGTTACCTTTAAGCTGAAATAGTTTGGAATAATGATTCTGGTTTTTAGTGTTGTGATTGAATTTGGTGATATACTGCTGCATTGAAAGGTCGGGGCATTCATGACAGTATCACCTAGTGAATGCATGCTAGCTATTAAACTCTCTGTTCTGCAGAGAAATGAAATGCACTTTACTTCCAATTGCAGCTGCTTCTAGAAATTTATTTTATTAAGCACCTTATGGCTGGAAGCTCTTACCGGACCTTCTTCTGTGGTCTGCGCAGGCCCATTGCAGGGAGTCACTCCAAGAGCCTCACCAGAGTTTCCTGCCCGTGGTCGTCCTAAAGTTTTCTGGTGTAGGTATGCATCTGTCTTTCCCTTAATGGTACTTGGGCGTTTTCTTTTCATTGTCGCCGATGTGCCTCAAAATTGGTTAAGCACACGAATAGACGCTGTACAACTGTACCACACATATTTTTGTCAAGATAACTGTTCTTTGCCAAAGTTACAGATTTTTTATGAAGGTTTGTCTTCTTTTTATTTACAAATTTATTTGAGTCTCGATGGGCGACACTAAAACGTTATGCCAGTGGCGAAGACAATTCACTGCTTGAACTTGTTCTCAACTGATTGCAAGAACTTGGGTTGTGAAAAATAAATGTCGTAAAACCACCTTCCAGCACTTGCTCTGCAGCACGAAAAAAAAATTTACATAGGACATACACTGTTTTTTAGACTGCTTGCTCATTCTCCAGGTCTGCCTGCCATAGATGTCGTGCTACCGGAGGGCAGGCAAATTCGATTGTTGGTTTTGCCATTTTTTTAGCAGTTGTCTGAATAGTTTTTTGTAAATTTAAAGATTTTCCTAAAAAGCAAGCCGGGAAAAATATTTAGTTTGATTAGATAGCTGGAAATAATGATTGAGTACCCTTTAGTCAGTAAAATAGATACTGTGTGCCACTGTTAGTGCCAAGTCGAGATGGTCGCTTTTTTACATTTTGCTTAGAGTAGTACCCATTTTTATTGGTTAGCCTCTTGGTGCGCCAACTAAAATCTTTCTATCCAGACACCTGCCCTCTGCTGGCACACTATACCCTCATGCTCAGTGAGTGTATGTACTGGAGTTGTATCCCCACTCGACTCTCGTTGAGCATGAGGGTAGGGAAATCTTACCATTGCAGTAGTAGTGTTTTATAGTCTTTACAGTTGAATGTGAATATTCAACAGAAATCTCTCAGGTTAGCGCAAAAGAGGGTTAAACAAACTCGTTTAATCATTTGCCTTAATTAGGTACCCATCATTTCAATGCCTACATGGCCTTGTCCTCAGGGGAGACTATGCCTTTGGCAGTGAAGGAGCAGTTTTTTTTAAGTACAAGTCCAAACTATAAAAATAAAAGGATCTATGTGCTGATCACTCAAGAATATGCTATTCATTATAATCTATTTCTGCCGAGTACTTGAGTGTGATTTGTTTTTATTCTCAGCTACCTAGGTGCCTCAAGATCTGGAGATCCTAGTGGCCACTAGCTTGGACTCAATCTTCTTCTGTGGTCTGGCCAGGACCATGGGGGAGGTAATCCCAACAACAAGAGCATTGCAGCATCTCCCTGCCAGTGACTTTTGATTAGCGTCATGACAGGGAGTCCTCGTGCCACCAGGTGTTAGGTATGCCACTCGAAATAAGCATTCTTCTTACCTATTCCTTAAGTGAAACAGCAAAAGCACTACTAAGCCTAAAATGCAAAAGGCATATTCAAATCTTAGGTTGGATGGAGTTCCAATTACAAAAAAAGTCTTCAGACATGATTAACATGATGTGAACCATGTGAAGCCCGCAGATGTAGGTTTGACGGTGTCACACAAATAACTTCCCGCAGATCCCATCGCTCTTGCTATACCCAAACAAATTCTTAAAATAATCATTGTGTTACGTTGGTGTCAGCAATATTATGTACCTATCACGCCCAGCAGTCGGGAGATGTGAAGTATAAAAAAACAGGAACATGCACATTGTCAGCTCTGCAAAGATTTATATAGTGAACAGAGCATAGCACGTTGAACTTAAGAAAGCAAATCAGTGCAGGCCTAGTTTTAAGGTTCACAGATGTGTAATTCCTCTTCACAATGAAGTGAAAACTGCTTAATTTGCGGCACACTACAGGCTTTCTATTAGTGTTAAAAAGTGTTATGATTTTCTAAACAGCTCAAACCAAGTATTTTTTGAAATACATAGGTTCATGGAAATTATTATGTGGATGTTTGTAGACAGTCATGGTGAGACCAATCTTTAATGTCAAGTGTTCCACCTATTCAGAGTTGGTTGAGCCTGTAAATATTGTAGGTCGCAAATTAAATTGTTAGGCTCCAACCATTTGTGTTTAATTAAAACGCATCAGTGATCTAAACAATCCTGCTATCCTAGACTTTATGCTAGAATGTATGGCTTCAGATAAATTTGCTAATTTCTATTTTTAGCCCCTGCACCCCCAGATACAACATGTGGCATAAAGCAGTGTTCCGGATCTTCTTCCAAGACCTGAGGCGGGTTGTCATTCAATCCAGGAGTCGGCGGCGTCTCATGGGCGTGTTGCAGGTGCTTTTTACTGGATGATGCTACCGAGGGACAAGTGATCATGCTTGGGAAAGGCAAGAATGGCAAGTATGGCCGCCGTAAGTACACATATTGTTTTTACTTTTGTTCGAATCAGGCTCGTAGCCAGGATTTCGTTTCGGGGGGGGGGGGGGGGGAGGGTCCGGGCCCTATGCCCCCCCCCCCCCTGGCTACGTGGCTACGTGCCTGGCTCGAATCCACTTTTAAGAAATGCACAGCGGCGTGTTGTTATTCCGGAGTGCTCCAACTCTGTCAGCGCTAGTTTCTCTAGACCATGCAAATGGGATGCAACACTAAACCATATGCTCTCGCAACAGTGCTGGGCTGAAGCACTCTGGAAGCTACTCTAGCCTGTACAATGCAGCACAAAATTGTTGACGCCAAGTATAGCTAGTTTTGAGACTCCGTTTTATCAAAAGGTCTGCCGAAACAAATCTGCCACCTTATAGGGAGTTCAAAAGAATCTCGCGTTCCTAACCTGGAGAAGGGCATTTTTTTGCATAGGCCATTTTTTAAACCAATACCTTCAGCCTCCTTGAAATGTTAACATCATGTGACACACGGAAGTACTGCAAACCCCTTAATGTTGGCGAGCCCTTAATTTTCGTGGCCTTTACTTTTGCGAAATTCAGTGGCCGCAATTATGTCCTCTCTGACCGATTCGAGAAGAAATAGGGGCCATGAAGATAAGGGGTTTTACTGTACATCGGAGAAAAGAGGAGGTCACTTTTGTTGGTATGCAAGAGAAAAACCAACAACAACAATCACGATGTCGACACTTTGTGAGCCTATCTGTGTCTATTGAATGATATCAATTTTATTTTAGTTTGTTAAACGTTGTTGCCTGTACGTTGTGGGATGTCGTCTTCAACACGAGCAGTGGTTTTCCTCTGAAGCAGGCAGCATGGACGTGTGCCGCAGCACAACAGAGTTCATTTGCAGGTTGTACCGCAGTTTGAAGGAGGATTCGCACAATATCGTAGACAAGATTTGCTCATTCTAAACAATTTTGGCTAGAAATCAGGGATTTGCGACGAATGTACCCGCATGGTTGAAGGGCCAGACAAGCCTTGTGAGTGCTTCGTTTTCTAGCCTCTCAGTCCTGAACCCACTCACGAACCACATGTGCAGATGTTACGATAGGCGGGAGCACTTATTTGGAAAATGGTGGATGGCAATACGCATACATTGTTGTTATCTTTATCATAATTCTGTATTAAGGTCAAAGGTGGACTGCATATTTGCAATGCTTTTTCTCACTTAAAAATATGTCGTACTAAAGATATATAGTATAGCCGATGACCAAAAGAGAATATCTGGGCGTCCTCCAGCACATGCTTGTGCTTTTCACCCCGCTTTGGACGGACGTGCTCACTCGAGGCTCATGAGACGCTGAAACGTCATCGAAGGTAGCAGGCGGGCTGGTGGCGGAACAACGGAGACTTCTCCCTGCCTTTCTCATTCTGTCAGTGAGCGTGTACTTCTATACTCTAACTTGGCTTACCCTGAACAGAGCTGAGGAGAATAGGCTTGGCGAATGCCCTTACTGCATATGCATTTGTACAGCTGAGGCACTTTCGAAATCAAGAACATTGTGTATCTTCCCTTCAAAAACACATCATTTCGGGGTTGCAAAAGGAATTCTAAGGCATATTTTTGTTTGTATTGTCCTATTACGCATCGACTCCTTGGGCTTAATGAGGAGTCAACCCAGCCTGTTGAAAAATATAATGGCTGCCAGGTAATTGTTTTGCATTTAGTTAATATATCAGTATATTCAGTTAGGTATCCCAAGTGATTAGTCGTTGAGACGCAGTCTCTCAGTAAGTCAGTCACGTTTAACATTAATAAAAATGCTTCTCAAATAACGGCACTGTCGAGGACATGTACTGAGCTCGAACAATCGCTGGGCACAAGCTGATCGTATGGTTACAGTCAGCAAACATCCCGGTTGGAACGTCCTACATTGCAATGTAGCTGAAGACTAGGCCAGGGCCCCACTCACAAACGTCTGTACTTTGTATCTCTTTAAGCTGGACCACTTTTGACACTACAAGCCATTGCAGCAAAAATAGCGTGACACATGATTATAAGCTCGATGTACAATGGCGTCCAATTATAAGGCCACATGTCTTGCTTTCTGCACTGAATTTGCAAGGATGGCTTGGAGCTTCTGCCGTGGTTAACTTTAAGCTGAGATAGTTTGGAATAATGCTTCCGGTTTTCAGTGTTGCCCAGCACGGTTAACAACTTGGTGATATAGTGCTGCATTGAAAAGCCTGTGCAATCATGACTGTATCACCTTATGAATGCATGCTAGCTATTAAACTCTCCGTTCTGCAGAGAAATGAAATGCACTATGCTTCCGATTGCAGCTGCTTCTAAAACATCATGGCATGAAGCACCTTATGGCTGCAAGCTCTGCCCGATCTTGTTCTGCGGTTTGCGCAGGCCCATTGCAGGGAGTCACTCCAAGAGCCTCACCAGAGTTTCCTGCTCGTGGTCGTTCTAAATTTTTTGTTGTAGGTATGCATCCTTTCTGTCTTTCCCTTAATGGTACTCGGGCGTTTTCTTTTCAGTGTCGCTGATCTGCCTCAAAATTGGTTAAGCACACGAATGGACGCTGTACAACTGTATCCACCATATTTGTGTCAAGATAACTTTTCTTTGCCAAAGTTACAGCTTGGACTCGGGTTTGAGCTAGTTGGTTGTACATTGATAGACGCGCTGCGCTGCGAAGTTAAACGCGTGAACAAAAATTGAAAGGAAAGGGATGATTTACATTGAGATGAGGAGAAACACGACGAACACGAATGGGCGCAGACTAACAACTGTTTATTCTTTTCTTTTTCTCCTTTCAATGCATGAGTTTCCCCATGCGTGTGTTTGGAAAAGAACGAAAGCTATGAAATAATGATAAATGTCTTCATCAATCCTTTTCCTTTTCCTTTAAATTTTTGGTCACGCGTTTAACTTCGCAGCGCAGCACGTCTATCAAAGTTACAGATTTTTTTAAGGTTACTCTTTTTTGTTTTTATTTACATATTTAGTTGAGTTTCCATGGGCAACCACTAAAACGTTATGCCGGGGGCAAGGGCAAGTTCACTGCTCTAACTTGTTCTCGACTGATCACAAGAAATTTGGTTAATGTCGTGAAACCTCCTTCCAGCGCTTGCTTTGCAGCACGAAAAAAAAATTATACATAGGGCATACTCTGTTTTTTAGACTGCTTGCTCATTCTGCAGGTCTGCCTGCCATAGATGTCGTGTTACTGGAGAGCAGGCAAATTCGATTGTTGGTTTTGCCCTTGCTTTTTTTTTAGCCGTTGTCTTAATAGTTCTTGTAAATTTAGATTTTCCTAAAAAGCAAGCCGGGACGAATATTTAGTTTGATTAGGTAGCTGAAAATATTGATTGAGTACCCTTTAGCAAAACAGATACTGTGTGCTGCTGTTAGTGCCAAGTCGAGATCCGCGCTTTTTTGTCATTTTTCTCAGTGTAGTACCCATTTTTATCGGTTAGCCTCTTGGTGCGCCAACTAAACTTTCTATCCAGACACCTGCCCTCTGCTGGTACACTCTACCCTCATGCTCAGTAAGTGTATGAACTGGAGTTGTATCCCCAGTCGACAATCATTGAGCATGAGGGTAGGAAAATCTTTCCATTGCAGCAGAGCCATATATTGGGAGGGTTTGGCCAGTCTATGATTTCGCTACCGTAGTATCCCCCTCTCGAGTGAGCCAATCAGCCCACGGCACAGAGCGAGAGGCGTGAGCGCATGCGCGTGAACTCTCGGCTGCTCCCAGCTGCGCGGGGAAGGCCGCCATTTTCATTCATTCGCCGGTATGGGATCGATATCCAAATTGCGGTTCTTTCCTTTTATTTGGCAGGCTCTGGCAATAAAATGATATAGTGTTATTCTCCGGTGGCTTAAAAAGCTAAAGGATGAAGTTTCTCCATGTTTGCACGCAAATTTGTTTTAGGCGAAAAAGAAATAAGCTTGTAGCAGACGACGCATAGCCTCAACAGCGCTCCGCGCCGACAGTGTTGCGTCAAAATGGCGGTCGTCTTCTCTTTGCTACCTTATTTCTCTCTCGCTCCTTTGGCGCTCTCCTCTCTGTCCTCCTCTTTGGCGCCTTCGTCGCCACACCCACTGGCCAAACTCTCCCAATATACGGCTCTGCATTGCAGTAGTAGTTTTTTATAGTCTTTACAGTTGAATGTGAATATTCGACAGAAATCTCTCAGGTTGGGGCGAAAGAGAGTTAAACGAATGCATTTAATTATTTGCCTTAATTAGGTACCCATCATTTCAAGGCCTACACGGCCTTGTCCTCGGGGGTGACTATGGCTGTGGCAGTGTAGGAACAGTTTTTAATAGGTACAAGTACAAAATATAAAAATAAAATGATCTATGTGCTGATCATGAAAGAATATGCTAGCCATTGTAATGTAGCTCTGCCAAGTACTTGAGTGTTATTTGTTTTTATTTTCAGCTACTTGGGTGCCTCAAGATCTGGGGATCCAAGTGGCCACAAGCTTGGACTCAATCTTCTTCTGTTGTCCGGCCTGGACCATGGGGGAGGCAATCCGAGCAACAAGAGCATCGCAGTATCTCCCTGCCTGTGACTTTTGATTAGCGTCACGACAAGGGAGTCCTCGTGCCACCAGGTGTTAGGTATGCTACTCGAAATAAGCATTCTTACCTATTCCTTAAGTGAAACAGCAAAAGCACTACTAAGCCTAAAATGCAAAAGACATATTCAAATCTTGGGTTGGATGGAGTTCTAGTTACAAAAAGGAGTCTGCAGACATGATTAACATGTGAACCTAAAAGCCCGCAGATGTGAGTTCGACGGTGTCATAGAAGTAACTTCCCGCAGATGGCTTCGCTCTTGCTATACCCCAACAAATTCTTAAAATAATAATTGTGTTACGTTGGTGTCAGCAATCTTATGTACCTATCACGCCCAGCAGTCGGGAGATGTGAAGTATAAAAAAACAGGAACATGCACATTGTCAGCTCTGCAAAGATTTATATAGTGAACAGAGCCTAGCACGTTGAACTTAAGAAAGCAATTCAGTGCAGGCCTAGTTTTAAGGTTCACAGATGTGTAATTCCTCTTCGTAATGAAGTGAAACTTGCTTAATTTGTGGCACACTAAAGGCTTTTTATTAGTGTTAAAAAGTGTTATGGTGTTTTAAACACCTCGCACCAAATAGTTTTTTGAAATACATAGGTTCATGGAAATTATTATGTGGATGTTTGCAGACAGTCATGGTGAGACCAATCTTTAATGTCAAGTGTTCCAATTATTCGGAGTTGGTTGAGCCTGTAAATATTGTAGGTCGCAAATTAAATTTTTATGGTATGCAATGGACACAATCGTCCGTAATGACTAGCTCTACTTAGGGGAACTTTATACGTTTACTATGGCAAGATGGTTTCGCAGAACTAAGTATTTCTTTTATTCAACACCTGCACTAACCTTGTGTCTAGAAACTTTTTATATTCTTTGTGATGCTGAGATAAGATTCTGGAAATAGTTTTTCTAGAACTACGCTAGATATTTCCAGTTCATCAACTTCCTCGCAAAGCATGCTAGAGAGCCAAACCTTGTAATGTACGGAGGGAACTCACCGAATGACGGGACTGACAGTTTGAAACAGTCGGCACTGTAACAGTAATAATGACACGCCACTTGCTTATGTAATGCTCATTGTCGCAGATCAAACTGCTTTTTCCGTCTACTCTCATTTTCGGTAGAATCATTCACCGAACTCCCTCTCGAGACTGCAGCGCTTGGTTCTCCGAAGTAATTTGCATGAATATAAATGCAACAGGTTTCTTTGAGTGTGCGTCTAACACATATTCTTCTTATTGAATGTGCTAACTGTATTCATGACCATATCCATAATTGTATCCGCATTCTACCTTATAATTTGTATTTTGACATTTGAGTTTTCGGCAGTACTTTTCTTCACATCTGTGCTTGTCGAGCCGTTCTCAAGCCCATACATCTTGTCTTTCACTATTACATCAATATATAGAAGTGTTGATGCTGAGTGAGAATTCAAGCTACCGAATCTGTCATGTGAGTTAAGAACCAGGAAAGAGCTCTATAGACACAATTTTGTGAAAGAGCTCTGTATGGGTATCAGAATAGCACATGCCATCCTAAAAAAAGCAAACTTTTGTTAGGTATGCAAGGATGTCAGTGCCGTGCCATTTCTGATATGTCACAAAACAATTAGTGGCATACAGTATTCCTCATGGATGTTATAACTGTCATATTCAAAACCCACAAGTTTTATTCAAGAACGTTGCTCACTACAAATTTATTTTGAGATCTGAGCCACCGACTCACGCAAGACTATGTGGCAAACATTCATTTTCATGTGCATTACGGTTTACAAGGTCTAGTCTGCACTGATTTATTGCATTCATGCTGAAACTGGAAAGGGGGGGTTCTCTGGGTATGAATAAAGAGATAAACATTTCTTGAAATCAAAATATTTGAGAACGGACAAAAGGAATGATATTAAAGCGGTATCTTAGATTCTCTTTTCTTTGCCTTATCTCTAATTATCACTTTATTTCATGTGAGGCATTTAGTTTTTTAAGGCGCCGCTCTTAGGTGCCAGTTTCGCGGCGTCGTCATCGGCATAACTGCCCCGCTCAACTTGGCAGGAAATCGAATTAATGTAGGGGTCATTTGACATTAATTTTTCAGCTAAATCTAGCGGAGAAACTGTGTTTGTTTCTGGCTGACGTGACACAAAGTCATGCGACGTCATTTTCCCCGCTACATTTAGTGGGGAAACTGAATTGGTGTTGAAGTCACGTGACATCAATTTCCCTGCCAAATTTAGTGAGAAAAGTTTCTTGCTAAATTTAGGGAAATTTCCCGCTAAATGGATGGGAGCAGAAGAGGAGGAGGGGAGTGGGAGGAGTGGCATACCCTCCCATCCTCCTCAAGATCTGCGCTCTAATTTCGCATTACAGAGAATTGAAAACGTTTTTTTTATTTTTCATTTCATGTTTATTAAATTTTTATATCGCAGGTGCGCTCGCAGCCCAAATCTGGGTTGTGCTGATCCTCTACGCACACGTTAGGAACTCCTGAGTGGCAAGAATGGGAGTTTGGCCTAAGAGCTCAAGGGACACCTTTGTTCAGTATTGAATTTATAATTATCATCTTTTGAGCAAAGTTAAGCTTTGCTGCATGCAATTCTTCTAGAAATAAATACTTGCGACCAAATTTACTATGTCACTACATTTCGCCACTGCTATTAGTGCTCCTCGAGGACCTCGGACAAGAGCTTATTTGTGTGCAAACATCATGCTTGTTTCAAACCAATCGCTGATGTAGATACTCGCTGACATCCAGCATTCCAATGGAACGCTAGATTCCTGCGAGTCTCTCCCGAAGGATGCAAGTGGGGAAAAAACCATACAGTCGTGTTGTATTAGGGGACATGCTATAGGGCGTTCTTTGTCTGCTTTACAGATTTGTTGAAAAAAAAGCCATAAAAGCTACACCTACGCGGTCTGTGCACGTGAGTTATATGGCCAGGGGGGCATGGTATAAAGGGCTAATTCTAATGATGAGCCAGCTCATTAAAGGGAAGTGCAAGACTTCTTTCAGAAAACTAGATGGAGGTTGATTCTAGTGTAGTCTTATCTCATGAATCTGACTATCACATTCGTTTTCTCCAAAGATACAACTAAACGTGAGAAAAAAAGAAAAAAAAACACATCCGATCAGTAGTGACGTCGTAAGGGGATTTTTCAGCTGCCAAGCATGTGTCGCTTGAGGGCCGCGCGTCCAATCGCAAGCTTTCTAGGTTTATTCTCCCGCACTGGCACCAGTCGTGACATCTTTTTTTCCCCTTTTTAAAAATAGCGTGTGCGTGCATAGCTTTGATTGGCGCTAAAGATGCTTGAGCAGAGATTTCTAAAGCTCCTTTTGTGACGTCACTCTCCGAGAAAGAGTGCCTCCAGTGATACCTTCAAAATGATTCTACGCAGCCTCGATTCACCAAATTACCAAATAATTTTGATATTTGAGATTCTGGAGGTCGAATGAGGAAGATTTAAATGTGTTTCCTCAAATACAAAACCACTCCAGCTTCCCTTTAAGTATAATATGTTCCTTAAAATTTTAATTAGTGAAAATAGACCCATCATTCCAATTAGAAAGTTGCTAAGCATCATCGAAAAACACTAAATCCACCCTTTTCGTGAATATATAAGACAGAAGCAGTATTTTACGGCGTTCGTAAAAAAAGGCTTAATTTGGACGCGTTTCCAGACTTCGGTTTCTTATCAGAGCGGATCTTTGCACCTGCGATACTGCTGACCAGTGGCTGCAGTGCGAAGCCACCTCCTCGCCTTCCTCGTGGGATGGAGGGAAGCAGGGCGCACGTGTGTTGCGCGACTAAACCCCTGGGGAACAAGACCGTGGGCGCAGAGATTTGCTCCGATAAGAAACCGAAACCTAGAATAGGATCCAAATAAAACGTTTTTATAGAACGCGTAAAATGCTACCCCTGCGTTATATTCTTCTAAAAAGAGTTGATTTAGTGGTTTTCGATGACTCTCATCAAGTTTCTGATTGAAACCATGTGTTAATTTTCAGTAATTAAAAGTTAATTAACGAATTGTATTTAATTATCCGACTGATCGTTACGATTAGGCCCCTATACTACGTTGTCCCGGCCGTATAACTAACCTGCACAAACCACAGAAGTGTAGCTTTCACGACCTTTTTAAACAAATATGTAAAGCTTAAAAAAATCGCCCTGTATAACAGTGAAAAGGCGATACCAGCATGGTGATGCCTATATGGCTCCACCATTGTGGTATCGCATTTTTGCTGGTATAGGATGTCCCATATTACGTTATGATTGTATTGTTCCGTCCGCCTCCATGGTTCCGTGCGCTTAAATGATTCCGCCATATTCCACTCCGCTGAAATAGGATGTCCCATTATACGACACGCTTATATAGTTCCGTCCCGTTCCGCCCTAATCCACTATGGTGGAGCAACCGTTTCGCTGGTATAGGATGTCCTATATTACGGTTACTCTTGTATGAGGTTTTTCCAATATCTTTCCGTCATCAAGATTTTCCAACAGGGAGTCATCGCAGAACGCTCGTTCTCCGCCCAAAGGTAGCGCTAGAGGTTACAACCAGATGCCAAAGTTTCAGCACAATCCGATACCTTCTTCAAAAGTTATAAGTGATTTTCTGAAAATATCAATGCGAAAAAGGAGCCCATTTAGGCCCGTTTTTGATTTCTGGTGGCAAAGAGCCCCATGTATTCGAAAACTCCGTCGGCTGCCATTTTTCCATTGGACTTTTGAGAAAATCACTTATAACTTTTAAATAAGGTATCAGATCAGATCAGAAAACGTTTATTAAAATGATTGGGGTCCGCCACACCTCTTGACTGAAGTCATCTGGTGTGACGAATAAGGTATCGGATCGGGCTAAAACTTTGGCATCTGGTTGTAACCTCTGGCGCTACCTTTGGGCGGAAAATGAGCGTTCTGCAACGCCTAATTTACTTTTGCGGGAAAAAAAATCCCTGTAATTTTTTTGTTTGTTTGTTGTGACATCCTGTAGATAAATGACATGTGCAGTTTCGTATTTATGTCTTGTTCTGAATTAGTGCACACATATGTTTTGTTTATTTATTTGAAAAAAAATATTTTTAAATATTAATTGAAACTGTCATAACTCAGTGTAGCCTTGTAACTGAGCAATAACTTTGAGGGCTCACTTCTGACGCTCCTAGCAACCCGGCATAAAAAAGAAATACCGGAGGGGCAACTACATCCGTTTAGTCGTAAACTCTGCCTTGAATTAAAACACTTAAATTTCGAAATTTCATTCTAAGAGATCTAAGTTTGCTCAAGAATGATTTTAGTAGCTAGTCTGACATTTCTACTTGTGTGCTAGCAGAACTCAATTGGTCCTCTATACGACAAATTGTTTTGTATTTGTGTGGAAATCGTTTCAAAAAATTTCACAATGAAGCAATATTTTGAAGCTTGACTACGTGTATGCGAAAAACGCAATTCAGAGAAAACGAGTTATTTGAAAGTGAATTTGTTATGGTAATTTTTCTTGAGCCATCTAATATTACTTTCCACAGTTATACTTTTTCAAAATCTAACTAATTGATCTAAAATATCGAATATTTAGAACAGCAGTAGCAGACGACGCACACTTGCGCCATCTCGTGCTTGTATAGATAATCAGTTCTTGGTGATGTTCCCAAGAACGATACAGATGGCGCCACTAATCCGCCTTACAATGTTACCAACTTCGTGCTTTTCATTACCAGTGTATTGCTGCATTGTCTTTAGAGCCGCCTAACGCGACCTTCCGTGGGTGCGGGCATGACTCAGCAAATTATTCTTTCCACACTTTTTATTTTATCTTAGAGTTACTAATTGTCCTCCCAAGTTTTGTTTTTCCAAATAAGCTGGAGCAGTATTCGTAAAGTGCGTGCTAACAAAAAAACTACCTCTTTTTCTAAAAAAAAAAGAAGAGGAGAAAGTGTTTGAAAAAAATAATTGCAAAGTATCATTTGCTGTGCGGTATAGCGCAAATAATGTGACGTCTAAAAAAAAGAACAAAATATGTAGAAAGAGCAGTAAAATAAAACAAAAAAATGGGAAAGCAGAAAGAAAGAAAAAAAGGTGGAAAGCTTGTGGTTTATTATAGCACAGAATCTTGTACACACGGTATACAGTGGACCAATCTTTTAATAATATCAAGCGAGCGTCGACCGCCAGGAGTCCCAGCGCTGTGCCGCGGAAAAATGCGGCGTCACAGGAAAGATCAAGCGCGTGCGCACAAAGCCCTTTCTGGTGGGAGCGTTGTCTGCTAGGCTATTCCGTTGACCGCACACAGCCCCTGCTCCGTAGCAAAGAAGGGTAGGGCGCTTGCAACGTCGAAGTGCATCGCCGATACGCCCCTCCTCTTGAAATGCGTTCACAATCCTATTGACGTTAGCCTGTGTAACCCCGACTGTTGTTTCTATATCCCTTTGCGTCATGGCGCCCATCGACGTTCTCACAACACGGTCCCGTGCTTCTATGGGCCCTCAAGGAGGCATTACAATGTGCGCGCGTCCGCTGGTCAAAGATAACTGTGACTACCCGGCTACATAGGCTAGATGACGACAGCAACAACGCAGTTGATAATACAAAACACCAAGCGGAAACGCTGTCTACAATCCGTTTCACTTTGTGTTGTACCGCAGCCGACGCTACGAGCTGTCTTGGCCAGTCCATCGCTAGAAGTGTGTCACGTGGCTTTCCCGTTGGATACAACTGCACGGGGAAGCACGATGTCACGTGGCAGGGTGAAAGCACTGGATTGGTTTTGATGCCTCGTAGCATTGTCTGCGGTATGTAGTTTAATGCATCGTTGCATTCAGTTTGTCGCGTCACCATATTTTTTATTTTTGTTGGTGTTCACAAAAGCAAACGAAAACATGAAATGAACAAAAAAATAAATTGAACTCGAGATGACGCGCGGTTTATGCCACGCCTGAGCAGTATTACGCAAGCAAGCGCTGTTCAAATCTCTGCTTCAAGGCGGTTAGCTATGCCAGCAGATAATGAACATGGGCTGTGTGCGGTCCACGGAATAGCCTAGCAGACGACGCTCGCAACGGAAAGAGCTTTGTGCGCACGCGCTTAATCTCTCCCGTGACGCCGCATTTTTCCGCGCCACAGCGCTGGCCGTCCCGGCGGTCGACTCTCGCTCGATATTATTAAAACATTGGGCCACTGTACACACAGGAAATTGGAGATGGGCGAAATATGTTGCCATTGAGTTTGAATAACTCAGCATGCGCATTTTATTAACTACAGAGTTACAGCGTCGATTACAGTACTGCAAACGCCATTCTGCTGTGGAAAAGTTGCTGATTCTGGTGACACCATTACACGTTTGCTACGTACTTACGAGAGTAAAAAGTGAGCGCGGCACAGTCTGCTTTGATGATAATGCAAATAAATGCAAAGATGCAAGCAACGTTACTAGAACCCCTTAGTTGGGAAACTGCCATAGAGTTTGCTTTAAAAAAGTGGCTCCGATCCGTACTCGAGAAACCGAGCATATGGCGATCGCAACGCCGCCATTTCTCCCGCAGCGTCCACTCCGGGAACTGCACAGGTGCACGTCGGGTCGGGCAAGGGCCGGTGGCGCCATCTCGCAGGGCCATCTCGCAGTAGCTATGTAAAGCAACTTTCATGTTTCAACTCATCGCTAAAGGGTGGCACTGTTATCGTATTTAGCTCGGTCTCGGTGGACGCCAGTGCCCGGGTTTCAAGGGTGAGTTTCCCAACTGAGGGTTTTAGTAACGTTGGATGCAAACAGCTGGATTAGAATGATCCCTCCTCCAGGGATTATTTTCGTCAGTCTGCTCTAATTCGAGACGAGGGGTGTGTTTTATTAGATCTATTTTCGTAGAAGAAAGAGCAGTTTTGCCATTATGGTTTTGAATGTGCTTATGTACTGATTATGGCGTCATACAGAGACCTAATTAACAGACATAGTGTAACTAACGTTTTACGAGGGCCTTGTGTTTGTCATACCGCGGTGCAGAAAGTGGCACGGGACCTTAAACTACAATACAAGGAACTGAGTACTTTACCAGCAGTTCAGATGTAACATCTTGTTTTCACCAGCTTTCTAGCGCTCCTGTGGCTCGTTTTTTATGGTACAGATAGGCCTCCTGCGTTGCCCAGGGGGTGCTGCGAAAAGGGGCTTGTTAGGCCTTCTTTTGGGTAGTACAAACTAGAGCGTCTCAAACTGTCAGGCATGCAGAAGTGTGCCTGCTCTGGTGCGGAGCGCGAGATCACGATGAAAATACAAAGAAACAAAAAAATTCGAACGCCGTCAAAGCTAAGACGCTAAGCGCGTGAGCCAAGAGATGCCGTTTCACGGGTTCCAAAGTAGACATGACAAAGAAAAAGAAAAATGAAAGCGTCGCGACACAGGTGTTTCGACGTCACCACCGAGAGATAAGAGACGCGTACCCTAGCGGTGGTGGCATGAATTTGGCACTTTTGATTGTCTTACGGCGTTGAGTCTGGCTGATTTTTGGCGTCCAAAGGTGTTTTACGTTCTTCAGGACCAGGCAGAAATAAAAAAGCTCGACTAACGTGCCATAAGTAGTGCGAGGCTCAATCAGGTGATCTTGTACTACCCAAAACGAGGGCGCTACAGTTTGTTCAAAGCTTCAGCGCTGGAGGCCTATAAGCAATACCCCTAGAAATTTAGATAAAATTCCCAGTAAACCTATCTTTGTTAGTATCAACTTTTCTAGCCCTGAAATGCAGCGTGGCATGTCTGGCTGCAAAAAGATTACACTGCGCTCTGTAGGCATGTATTGTGAGATATATCTATTTCGTGCAATCATCAAACCTCCCTGCATCCTTCACTTCCATTAACTTCTTCGTCTTTTCAGTAAACAATTTTTTGTCTCCTTGACGCCGCGTGCAGAGTGAGCGTCTCTCGTCGAAACTTGCCACCTGCTTGTATTATACTTTCTTGATGGAAACTACTTTTAAACTTGCCGCCACCTGTGAACATAAACATATAGACAGTGAAACGGTAAACAAAATAAAGTTGAGGATTACTTTGTACTAGTGTGGTATGATATTAATAATCATCGTAAAATTACTTTGTGCTAATTACATTGTAAATTGTGATCTCATAAAACATGTTTTCCAGAAAGCCGTCTAAAACCACGTATAATAATAATAAGAAAAGTAATAATATTATTAATAAAGTTAATATTAATAGTAATAAAAGTAATAACAATAATAGTTATCATATTAGTAGGAATAAAATATTAATATCAATCAATCAATCAAATCAATCAATCAATCAATAAAGCAATGTTTATTTTTTCCTTGTGCTAACCAACAACTCGAAAGTCTACTGGGTTAAGCACATACGCTTGAAATACACACAAAATAGACAGTTGTGAAAAAATATGCAAGCACACAAGCATGTATATATGCCAATTAAAAACGTATGCATCAATATCATCGTTCTCCCAAAGATAGGTTTATACTAAAACTATCGACGTCAGCGAATTGCGTGTTTAAAACATGTTGAATACGCGAAACTGGTGATGCGTTTCGAATGAGGTATAGGTAAAATACTCTAGGATTTATAGAGTTTGTTCTAAGTGGAATGCGAAAGTGAACAGAGGTTAGGAGAGCAGGGCTGTCTATTGCGTTATGAATTTGCCTATGTAAAAACTGAAAATCCTGAACTTCAGTATGTTCTTTTACATAAGATGCCCAATGATAATTTTGCTAAAATCAAATTATATCCATAAACACACTTTCTTCCAAAATATCTGTCGGAAATGATGCGCTAAAATCGCTTTGTTTATATTCTATACTTTCACTTGCTGTTATAGAGATGGAGTTCCACACGACAGATGAAATTCTAGTTTTGAACGCACATGGGTACTGTATAATCTCAAAAGACAGTGATGAGTCCTAAATGATCTAGTTAAGCGAGACATTATTCCCAGCGTACGTAATGACTGGCTAATAATGGAGTTTACATGAGAAAGGAATAAAAGGTGGTCGCCCACACGAACACGTAGGTCTCGCATCTGCGTGGTCCGACAAATAGTTTCATTTTCCAGAACATATTCATAGGATATATTGTAACGCTTTCTCAACATCGACAGGACTTTTGTTTTGCGGGGATTAAAAAAAAGAATGTTAGAACTGCACCATTCTACCACTGAACGAATATCGTCCTGCAGCAAAGTACAGTCAGTGATTGAGGTGACCTGCCGAAACAACTTCACGTCATCTGCGAACATAAGTACTTGAGAGTGTTTTACGGACGACACCAAATCATTTATAAAAACAAGAAACAACAAAGATCCAAGGTTTGAGCCCTGAGGCACTCCTGACATAGAAATGAATGGACGAGACAAGGAGCCTGATACTCTTACACAGTTCTGCTTTTTATGAAGATAAATCTTAAACCAAGTATTGTACTAAAGACTGAGGCCATGGTCTCTGAGATTCAGCAATAACAACTCATGATAGACCTTATAAAAAACTTTGGACGTATCCAGATATATTGTGTCTACTTGACCCCGACACTGAACAATTGGCAAAGCAAAAATTTAAAAATGTGGACAGATTTGTCTTGACGGACCTACCTGTGACGAAACCGTGCTGTAGAAGAACAAACGTTATCTTAATATAGTTATACAAACGATTGTACATCAGCTTCTCAAACACCTTTGAAAAGGCATTGAAAAGGAAAACAGGACGATAATTACTAACATCACAAGAATTACCTGACTTAAAAATCGGGATGACTATTGAATATTTCTATTTATCTGAAAAGATACCACAAACAGATGAAACCAGCTACAGACACGGGTTCATCAAAGCCACCTAGGGCTTGTATGATGAACACCACCGTGATGAGCGTGCTGCTCGGGAAGTTAAACAGAAAATCACAAACCCCCCAAAAAGTTGTTTCCGGATACCCTTAAGTAAAACAACTTAATTCAATATGATTACTCTCAGTATGTGGCACCACACTACCACCAAATCTACAGCATGGATACACAAAAAAAAATCCATAAAAACAAGATAAAATTATTTCTCTAATTGGTCTTTAGATGGGTCTTAGAAAACACACTTGAGAGCTTTCATTAATTTTGTTTACTGACTTTATGTTATGTAAATCTTCTTGAAGCTCATTAAATATCTTTGGTACACAAAAAGATCTTACGATTTCCCCATAACACTTTCTTCTTCTGGGCACCCCAAACCGTTGATTGCTCCTGAAAGACCTCGTCAGACACTTGGATTTCTTAAAGGAGCTATCCCAATAGTGCCTGGTGATAATGGTGTGCCTGAATAGAGTCTCAAAATTAGACAACTGAATCTATTTAAACAAATTGTCCTCTGCAAGAAACTCAAAGTTGTAAGCTACACTTCTGAGCACATTTTTCAAGACACCATCGATCCTGTTATGCCATCGCCTGAGACCGTTTGTAAATAGAGTAATGCCATACCTTAAAATGCAGTATCCCAATGTTTGCACAATAAGTATCGCAATCGACATCGCAACAAACACCTTAATAGAATACAATTGTTGATATGAAGACCCAGGAACAGCGGCAGCTTCACAAAACTGAACAGCTTTAATTCTCGACTTGCGTTCGATGCGATAAAAATTGAAATAAAAAAAGGGAACGAGCTCCACGCTTGCCGCCCACAAGAGCAGGCCCCGATCTCGTTTGGAGTATTAATATTCTGCTGCTCAACTCTTCTTCGCCAGTACTCGACCAGTTTGGTCTATGTTCAACACTATCCCGACTGCGAAATGAGTCACGTACTGACTTCTAGTGGATGAAGGCGTTGAACTGGTTGGTCGGCAATCAATACATTTTGCAGTTTCACCTGGCAGGATCGTATGTTACCGTCTCTTCCTCTGTGAGTCTTCAGCACTCTCCCATTTGCCACAATTGCATTGGTGCATTACTATCATGCACAAGAACAACATTGTCCACACTTAGGGTTGACGCAGAAGCTTGTTGCACATGGTGTGCCGATCGAAGCTGCAACAAATATTCGTGCTGTCAGCGTTTCTAAAAGTTGGCCGTTTAGCATCGTCGGTACTTGATGCTCTTGAGTAGGTCTGTTCTTTTGGATTGGTACTCCGCCTTCGCTGTTGGGTCGGGAAAGCACGTCAATCTTTTCGAAAGCAAGATATCTCCTGGGGTTATCGCCTTGGGCCCCGTGGCGTCTGTGCTGTTCATTGTGAGAGGTCGGGAGTTGACTATTCTTTCAACTTCGGTCAAAACAGTAGATAATTCTTCAGAGGTTAGACATGCCTTCCCGAGCAGTTTCCGTAGGGTGGTCTTTACCGTTCTCACGAGCCTCTCCTACCAGCCTCCCCACCATGGGGCACTGGGAACAATGAACTTTCATGTTACTTGGTTGTTAACAAGATGCGAAGAAAAATCTTCTTGCATCGCTCTAAACAACTCATATAGGTTCTTTGATGCCTTCTTGAATGTTAGTTCGTTGTCAAAATAGATCGTGTTTCGCAATCCTCTCCTTGCCGTTAAACGCCGAAAGGCCATTAGAAATGCTTCTGTAGGTATCGCAGAGACAAGTTCAAAGTGAACGGAGCGAGAGACTGCACAAGTGAAAAGTGCGACGTAGTACTTCACGCTACGGCTTGCTGCACTGACGTACAAAGGACCAGCAAAACTACGCCTACAGCATCAAAAGGCGCGCCTGGCTTCAGTCGGTCAAGTGGAAGTGGAGCCGTTGGGTTGTGTCAGCAGTGAGGTGGAACCTTTCGCATAAATAACCGCTGAAGATCACTTTGTTTGCCAATAGTTTCCCTCCTATAATCCAAAATCGTTCTCGAAGTTGCGCCAGCGTGTCTTGTGCTCTTTTGTGAAGAACCTTGGTGTTCTGCACCACCAGGGTTGTGGAGTAGTGTTCACTTGACAATATGACTGGATGTTTCAGAATGTCCTGTGCTGGCAGCACCCAAAGCCGGCCTCCAACCCGTATGATATTGTCTTTATCTAAAAACGGACTGATCACTACTAGAGACGATTGTTTGTGATCATTGTCTTTCTCCAAGAAACATTTTATCTCGTCTAGGTAAGTACTGTTCTGAACGTTGTCGAGCCACTACAATTCGGCCCCAGTAGTTTTCTCGGCACTCAGTGGTCCGCTTGACGGTTTGCCATTGCGACAGTTCTTCAGAAATCGAAGACACCACGCCGTATCTCTTAAAGCCCAATGAAGTTCGCTGTACCTCGTCAGTCCCAACAGCGGTTCAGGTGGTGTTGTTTGCAACATCACATAGACTGCTTTTCTCTCTTCTTTCAACAAGTCAGTCTCCTTTTCGTTACTTGACCTCAGATCAGGCTATTCATTTTCGTGTTCAGTCAACCCCTATGGTCCTGACCACCATAAATCACTCGACACGAGTGGAGAACCTTCGACGCCACGGGTAAGCAAATCCGCTGGATTGTCACTTCCTGGACAGTACATCCAATGAGAAGAATCGGTGTATCTTTGTATCTCCGTAACTCGGTTACACACGAAGGTCTTCCACTTGCTGGAGTCGCTCTGGATCGATGCCAGTGTAATGAGTGAATCCGTCCACAGTGTATAGTCATACGAAATGTATGGAATGGTCTTCTCAAGATATTTGTGCAGTCACGATGCGATGAAGGTTCCCATAAGTTTCAGGCAAGGAAGAGTCTGCTTCTTGATTGGAGCAACCCGATCTTTTGCCAATAAAAGCGTAGGTCATTCAGGTGGCGATGACTTCGTTGTTACGCACGCTGTAGCTCCATAGGCAGTTGGGCTTGCGTCGCAGAAAATATGAATCCGGGTGTCCTTGCACTGTCCTCCTTGGAGCCGAATCTGGGGATGACAAGTGTATCCATTTTTGGCAGGTGGCGACACCATTCTTGCCATTCGTTTTTCAGATCTTCAGGTAGAGTACATCCTCAATTGATTCCTCTTGTCCATAGCTTCTGAAAAGGTATCTTCATTCGAATTGTGAAGGGCGACAAGTCTCCCAGGCGATCATAAGTTCTAGATGCTGCTTGTAGAACAAATCGTTTAGTGACATCATTCTACAGGAAGTTTTGTAAAATTGGCAACGCGAACTTCTAGACATCCTTCTCTATATCCCAGACAATTCCCAGAACCTTTATTGTACTTTGTTCAAAGATAGGCGTGGTGTTTTTTGGACTTGCCTCTTCTCGAAGTTGCACATCTCTCAGCACTTGTGAATGCGTCACCCACTTTGGGAGAGTCATTCCTGCGTTCTGCATAATACAGGGTGAAACAAGGAGACGGCAGGCTCTTTAAGTCGACCGGAAAATTCGGCTTCTTAACCTATTACGCTACGACTTTGTGCAGCGTTGCCCCCAGATGGTGCATTTTTTTTTGTAAAATTTGCAAAGAGCGAACTTACCTGAGGAAAAAGTAAAGAAAGAAAAAGGCTTAGCTCCTATGGAAGCGCAGCGACGCCACCGGTCTGCAAACAACACGGCACCGTTTCGCACGGGAGACAAGAGATGGCGCAAGCGGTCGCGACGCCAACTGCCGCCAACGAACGAGCAGACGACGCCGAGAGCCGGCGTGTTTAGCAGACAAGGAACTGCAGTTCCTTGTTGTTACCGCGCCTGTTTTTGTTTCTGCGACTGTCGCCGCCTGCGGAACGCGAGCCGCTTTTGAGTCGAAAGGATCGTCTGCTAAAGTGCCGGCTCTCGGCGCCGTATGCTCGTTCGTTGGCGGCGTTCGTTGCGCCATTTCTTGTCTCCCGTGCGAAACGGCGCCGTGTTGTTTGAAGACCGGTGGCGTCGCTGCGTTTCCATAGGAGCTAAGCCTTTTTCTTTCTTTACTTTTTCCTCAGGTAAATTCGCTCTTTGCAAATTTTACAAAAAAAATGCACCATCTGTGGACAACGCTGCACAAAGTCGTAGCGCGATAGGTTAAGAAACCGAATTTTCCGGTCGATTTAAAGAGCCTGCCGTCTCCTTGTTTCACCTTGTAGATGGCGTCCTGGTACAACTTGATGGCTTCCTTCTCGGTAGCTGTTGCAGTAACCAAGTCGTCGACGTGGAAGGTGTTATGAAGTACGTCAACCACTTCCTTCTTTCAGTAGGCAGATTTTCAGGTGTTGGACAGTTGGAGGATCGTGGCGGTCAGAAGAAATGGACTACAGGTTGCAACAAAAGGAACCCTCGTCATTCTCCACGTCTGTATCTCTTCATTTTTAAAGGTAGATCGGTAGATCTTGAAACCAGAGAAAGCGGAATGCATCTCTGTCCTTTTCTATTACAGATAAAAAAGAAATGCCTTCTTGGTGTCTAATGTTCTGGTGAAACGGCTCAGCCGAAATCGCAGCTAAATTTCAGAAGGACTTGATAGAGGTTGTCTTCTTTCTCTAAACATTCGCTCAGAGGCTTGCACCCAGCTCCGTGCGAGGATGCATCGAAAACAACACGAAGTCGTGTCGTCAGAGCATTTTCTCTGATGACTTCGTGATGTGGCATGTAAAATAGACTGCCTTCTTAACCAGCCGTCTCTTTCGGTACCACTTCTGCGTGACCGACTATCAAGTACTCTCTGATATCTTCGTAGATATGAAGGATTTGAGAGTCAGCTCTGTAGACTCGACCTACTAGGTTTCGAAGTCTCGTCATCGCTACTTGCTTGTTCTCCTTAAGGACACCTATATTGTCCTTCCACGGTAATGCCACTTCGTACTGTGTGCCAGGCCGCCTCCGTGGCTCCGAGGCGAGAGCGCCGGCCTACGAATCAGCATGTGGCGAGTTCGAATCCCGGCCGAGGTGCCCGCAATCAGACGGAGGCTTATTGCGGAGAAGGCTCTGTGCGACTGGGCTTTTGGTTGCACGTCAAAAGATCCCTAGGTGGTCGAAATTAATCCCCAGTCCACTGCTTGGGCGTGCCAGAGGCCCGCCGTTGGTTTGACACGTAAAACCAACTAAAGTTGACAAATTTGACGATGTGTACTTTGTGCCAGACCGGCGAATGATCTGCTCAAACTGACGCATCACTTGACTTGTTTCGGACATCTGTTCTCCTGAGTTTGTAATTCCCAGGCCTTCCGACTCCCAGAATGATCGTAGAGCGCCTTCCATTTGTTCTGTACCGGTGATCTGCACGACACAGACGACCGAGTTTGAGTGGGTTTTCTGAAGCTTCAGGATGGATGTCCGTCCTTGAAAAGTCCAACCAAGCTTGGCATTTGATGCAACAAGGGTGCTTGTCATGGTTTTCTGGAAGAAAGAACGTGAATGACGAAGTGACGGGTGCGAAAATGGCCACAGGTAAGAAAATGGTCGGGAGACAGAGATATTAAGAAAAGAACATATATTTTCGCACACAAAAGAAATATCAGTCTGGACGAAAAAAAAAGTAAAAAGATTACGAGCAAAGTCCTCAGAAAGAAAGACGCAGTTCAAACTACGGGGCTATTGTCCTAGAGATTTACCGGCTTATGTCGTGACGCTGCTCGGTTCTTGGCTTCTGTAGACGCCCAGTCCAGGGACGGTGTTGAGGTGGCGTAGATGCTCACGCCTCCGTTTTTCCCTCCACACCGTGCGTAGCGGCGGGATGTGGTTCAGGTCGACGATACCGGGACACAGCCGGAAAGATTCTTTAATCAGCTGCCGAACGTTGCGGCTCGTGCTCTTCACGCACCTTTTTCGCACCCGTCACTTCGTCTTTCACGTTCTTCTTTCGACAGAACCATGACAGTGCTGCAGGTCTTACTCGGAATGACTTCACCAGTCGTAAAGTCCCAGATTTCGTTAAGGCTAATAAAAATACTGAGGCCTGGTTGTACAGTAACCGCTGGAAACATTAGGAGATCGGCAATTAATTCTTCACGTTTCTCCATGTCTGCTATGAAGACTCGAATTCGTCGTTAAAGTAGATATGTCTTGACCTATCGCCGGGCTCTCGATAGCTTCGATCTTGTATGCGTCTACGTTGAATTGGCTTCTAAGTTCAAGCTCCACTACACGACGTTTTTGCTCTCTTGAGTCGAAGCACAAGCAAACCTGTTGAACGTCATCTTGGTGTAGCCAGCGCACTTAAGCTGAAGCTGTCCTGACAGATTCTCGGTGACAAACGTCTGTTGGCTGCCTTCGTTGATCACGCCTCATGTACCGTTGACACGGGCTGTCAACGGTACATGAGGTACCGTTGACAGCCCATGCCCGGAAGGTTTGCAGAAGTACCACTCCGAACTCTTTGATTTCCCGGTGGATTGATGTACTACAAACCGTCATGCTTTTATTTGGGTAGGATTTACCTTCTTTGGCTTTTATTCGTGCCGCGTCAGAAATGGACTTAGCTTGTCTTCACCGCATTTGGCACAGCTAATCTTTCGTCTGCAGTCTCTTGCTCGATGGCCCCTGAGTGTGCATCTGAAGCACCTCACCTCTTTTGCCAAACTCTCTTTCTTCTGGTCCAGGGGAAGATGGGAAGAACAGTCTGCAGACATACGGCTGGTTTCGTTGCAGGCACAGCATCACGTTTTATGTGGAAAAGGTCTGTTGTAGAGCCCCGATAAGTTCGGTCTAGACAATCCACGTCGAGCTATGTTGCCCTCATATCTCGTGGTCTTTCTGTTCTTCGTTTCTGTGATCTTAAACTCTAGCCCTCTTCTCCCGACTTTCGACCTCGATAGATAGAAAATCAAGTAGGTCAATCCAGTTCTGAGTGGTCAGACCCGCTGCTGGGGCCGTGGCATGGCAAAGTCGCCGAAGACAAAATGAGTGGCTCCTGTGGTAGTTTACGACGATGTCACGTGGAAAAGCTCGCATCAAAATGCTCGCAGAGCATCGACGAAAAACTTGACTTAGTTTCACCCAATGTCTGGAGGTCCCGCATATTGATTTCACTTCGTAGCCTTGTCGAACATCGTCTCGTAGACCCTAGGTATTGTTGGTTGACTTGGCAGGTGAAATCAACCCTCAGACTAGAGAAATATTCCTGCTCTAACCGTTTTTTGTCCCATAAACGGCGATCGAGGATCTGAATTGTATCCCTGGCTAGCAAGTCTCTGTCCTTGGTAATCCAGCCACAAAGCTGCTTCCGCTTCTCCGCCCAAGTACATTTCAAAGGTAGCCGAACATTTTGCTAGTAGACTGTGTGTAGTTTTTGTAGAATCGTTTCCATCGAGTGGTCCCAGGAACGCTGACCACTTTGGATATTTCACCCCCTCGATGGCGTAATGGTGAGCTTCGGAAGCCTAGTTCCTGCTCGTCTGATGCATTGGGCGTAGTTTGGTGATGACTAGGTTCCCCAAGGGCCCCTCGAGACCATTACATCTCGGTCTCACGAGATTTTTTCTGCATTGGAGGGCGACCGACGGTGGCAGTACGGTTCATCTTTGTAATGAGACAACTGCCTGAAATTCGGTTTCGACCGAAACATCCGGTATGTGGCCCTCAAGCTCTTTCGTTCAACCCCTGAGCTCATCGTTATTGGCGCGAAATCTTTCGGCTACAGTGGTAATCTGGCTAATCGTTGAATCTCAATATTGCAAGAGACGACTCACCTCGTTGATGAGTCTTGTGTTTTTGCGCCCGTTAGGTCGCTTTTTTTTTTTTTTAGTTTTCAGCCTTTCCATGGTGATCCACTGCTCTGCGGAGCCTTCACGCGTGCTGTCCCGGTCCTTGAATCCCGTGTTTCGGCAGCACCAAAATTATTGATATGAAAACCCAGGAACAGCGGCAGCTTGATAAAACTGAAGAGATTTATTTCCCGACGTGCGTTCAATGCAATAGAATGGTAATAAAAAAGCGAAACGAGCTCCACGCTCACTCTCCGCGAGCGCTGGCCCCGATTTTGTTTGCAGGCTTGCAATTCTGCTGCTCAAATCTTCTTCGCTGGTACTTGACAAGTTTGGTCTATTTTCGACACAACAGACAAGACACTCTTCTCATTATTTCTCATAACATTTGCCATCTGCGTGTTCCAGGATACATCGGAATCTAACTCCAATCCATATGTACTTAACATAACAAACATTTTTAATAGGAACACGTATGCAATCTGCAAAACATAGCGTATGCACAATCAGAAGCCTATCTAGGCAAACACTTATTAGCGGGTTCGCACACCCACCTGCAGGTTTTGACGCGAAGAATGACATTTCTCATCCCTCCTTTTTTCGGATGAGAAAAATGAACTTGTGGCCACACTGGCACTACGCCTAGCCCTATCCAGTGGTGGCTGGAGCATTCCGTACCTACCAACGTATACGCGTTTATTGACTTTAAAATGTGTACCTATTCTTTAGACGACAAAGAGTATGTTGGTCGCCCCCTTGTGTTGAATTGGTTGGGTCACCTGCACCGAACTCTCGTGTCCAGGAGGCCTGGCAACCTGTGCCTTGCGGCGGAGACACCCTCTCTATTATGTTTCTGTCGTTGCGGTAGAGCTTCGGGAGACTGAAGAGTTGCTTACTGTACACGTTCAGAAGAGTCCCACGTCGCGAATATGAGAAGCACTTCGTACGGCTGACGTGTCTGTCCGACGCCAAGCCCGGCGTTTCAAGGCAATTTAGAATGACATGTTAACCGCGGACGTACTAGCGGACGCTGTCGACACTGGCTGGAAGTATAGGTTTAGATTGTTGCCTACCACGGGCAGTTTGTCACATTGGGGCGTTACCGCGACGGACATCCGCCCAACTGTACTCGCCCAGAGAAATTTGAGCATGTTTTAACCACGTGTGTAAATGCGCGTGACATTATTCACTGCTTGTGTTTCGAGTGTTTGTTATGCGGGTCCATTTCCAAAAGGCGTACAGACAATCACTTTGAGAAGCTGGTAGTGAAACAAGCACGCCAAGTCCTGGGGAGGTATGGATGTCGGACCGAGATTCAGCGTCGCCGTTTAGGCCCATATTCCCCATGCTGCGCACGTTGCGCGAGAATATAGCGAACCACTTGGAGAATGAACTATGGACGCTTGGAGAGCAAGAGATTCCCGCGACGACAGCATTCTCGGTTTTTTATAGTGAGTAGTAGCAGGGTCATACTGCGCACCACATCCTTGTTTAGATAGGCATAATGTAGGGTCGCTGGGTGTGGTCTGCGCGCAACCCAATTTGTAAATATGTAAATAAACGTTTCTTACAGCGTTCTGAAATTTGAATGTCGCCGTGACAAAAGCGTCAGCTTGCGTTGCCCTTTCAGTTACGAATAGCCGCACATTTCAACTCTAGCGTGCTGAAATAAAATTCTTGAATACATCCTTACCTATAGATTGTGATTTGAGGGTATTTGGTGAGCTCATCGCCTTCAATAGGAGAATATTTGGGGCTAGTGGTTGGTCAGAAAGGCTGTCAATCATCGCGTCCAAGGTCATTGCAAAAATTTCGGCCAATGACGTGCCCTTCTTTCGCACTTTTTTCAGCAATTAGAGACCAAATCTATACATATACGGCTCCGGCCCCGCCTGTCTTGGCAAAGGTATCTTCACCGGTTATTTGTTTTTATGCAGGCATGGAATTTCATAGATCAACGTTTATTGCACTATACAAGTTTTGCGCATTGTTCATACGCCGCGCGAACTAGTTCTTACAAGATTTGGTTGTCGGAGGGAGAAGAGGTGCTTTTGGCGTTCGAAACGTGTACGTGTTGGTTATATAGCATATATTTAATCTAAAATACACCCGCATACATCTTACCGCATTTACTCGAGTAATAACCGCACTATTTATGAACAAGGCCCTCGCGTCTACTCTCTCCCGCAAGGCACATATACAGCCAATCATCGCGTTGCGCATAAATAACACAGCGAACAACTCAGATCAAGAACACGAGCCTCCCATACAAGTGCAACCTTCACAGATGGTATCTTCGCGCAAAGTACGTTACCACAGCCGTAAAAACAGCTGGAATCATCTTGGTCGATCGCGGTAATTCCGGTGAAAGTTTTTTTCTTCATAATCAGTGCGGTTGCCATATGAGTAAGTACGGTATCCCTCCACGTCAAGGGGGAAATCAGTAGTTCTCCGCGAGGAGCCAGACACGTTTATTTACTGCGGTTCTTGAGGGTGAAAACGAGTGTGGTCTCATCTCATTACCAACGTTGGCACGCATGTGGAGTCCCTAGTGATATTTTTTTTCCAGCCCATGTTTTCAATAACGTTCTTGGCGACCACACCTCTTGAATGGCATTTGTTTTCTGGCACCTGGTTTGTCACACCCTGCGTGACTGTTGCATGTACTTACCCGCAAAACACTCCGAAGCGCCATCTCTGCGATCTACAAAATCAGCTCAGCGAATGATGAGGCAGAGACATCGTTCAGACCGAAAAAAGAAGTCCCGCTGTGGCATTACGCAATGCGAAGCGTCATGCTTGCATTGCGTAATGCCACAGCGCAGACTTCATTTTGAGGATCTAAGAAGATGTTCCGTCTCCTCATTCACTGAGGTCATTTCTGCAGATCGCAGAGTCTGGCTCCTCGTCTGTTTTTCGGGTAAGTAGACACGCAGGCATTTTTAGCGTTATACATTCATTTTGTTATACAAACAATGCAATATATTCTACTCACTTATGGCTGTTTATTATGACAATATAATCGCATTGCTTTGTTTTAGGGGCGAAGCTCCTTGAGGTCTAACCTTGTCCGTCCGTCCGTCCGTCCGTCCGTCCGTCCGTCCGGCGTCCGTGCTCACATAAAACGAAAAAAATGTTTGCGCAGTCGACAGGATTCGAACCTGTGCGGGGAGACCCCAATGGATTTCTAGTCCATCGCCTCAACCACTCGGCCACGACTGCGGGACAAGTAGGGGGCTCTGAGATGTGTAGTAACTCAAGAGCTGGGGATGTCATGGATGAAACGTAGCATGTAGCCACTCAACGTCTATACAGGAGAGAGAGCTGCGGTCAAATGCGTATATAATCGCGTTAAACTTGGCATGCATTAGCTCAACGTTTATAGACGAGAGGGCGCTGCGGTCAAATGCTCAAATGCGTATATAACCACGTTCCATACCGCACATTCTCTTTCTTACATGGATGAAAACAGAGCAGACGCTGCTTCACCCCAATTAACATCATTCACCACGTGGAGATGCGGTAATTTTTTTGTTTCTTTAAGTTTTTTTTTAATGAGCCTGTTGGTGGGAGTGCAAAATAATGGAAGAAATGCTTCTTTTTTTTTTGTATATTTAGCCATTTTTGCTTTGTCCTGAACCCCAAATCGGTAGGGGCCTATTCAGAAGGCCTGCAGTGTTCTCTAAATGAATATGTAAAAAAAAATTATTAAGTTGGCGAAAACGTTTAGCACTGACCAATGCCTTGTCGCTATTCGCTTGTCTAACTATTATTTATGCATTCACTACGACACGCGATAGCAGCACTTGATTTAGCAAAGATAATGTCTATACTAATCACCAGTACCACAGAAACATACACAAGAATGCCCAGTGAGGCACCCTTGCGGTGGTTGTAACCAGGGTGTTGAACCGGAACCGAACTGAACCGAAAACCGGAACAGAACCGTTATTTTTAGCCGAACCGGAACTGAACCGAACCGAAATCTTCGCCGCCATCTTGGAACTGAACCGGAACTGAACCGGAAAAAAATATAACGGTAACCGGTTCAAAACGGTTCACGTTAATTTTTTTTTATTATAAAATGAGTGTTGGAGAAGTAAAAATTCGCAGCTGCATTTCTATGTAGTGATCAAATTGTCATAAACGGAATTGCAATGTATAAGAAATTGTGGGTTTTCGTGGCGCTTTTGTATTGGCACTACGATTAATCGTGTGTCACGTGACGTCATGGTTTCAAGACATGCTGTCAAATAATGTCACGTCACGTGGCCCCGGGGCGTAGATTACTCACCGCGTCCAAGTCGAGTTAAATTCAGAACGTCAATTTCCCGCTCTCTTCTCCAACGTTCCGTCTGCTCCTTCTTCCCCGGCCTTCTTTCCCCCGCCCTACATTCTTGACTTGCACGGAATATGGGAAGCGTGCGACAAGACAGTGGCGCGCGTTGCGGCTCCCAGCAGAGTCGTTTGGCGGGAACAGCAGTTGGATCGGCGCGCCCACTTAGGTGTCGCACGCACTCTATTATCACTCCGCAACCAATCAGCTTGCGGCGTTATTGTCGCACGCTTTTCATTATCGCTCCGCAGCAAATCAGCATGCGGTGTTACTAATTATGAAGTCCGAAGGAATCCAGGCAGAGCATGAACATAATATGCCCTGCCGTTCTCACCGAGCAAAGGAACTGCTGGGCTTATTATATTCATGCGCTGCCTGATGCTTCTTTGGCCTTCATAATGAGTAACGCTGTAATCTGATTGGATGGGAAGTGATAATGAGAAGCGTGCGACAAGACAGTGGCGCCGCGGTGTGGTTCCCAACAGAGTCGTTTGGCGGGAACATCAGTTGGATCGACGCGCCCCTTGTAGGTTGCCGCACGCTCCCTATAGATGTTTTAGCGTTCTTGACACCGTGACGTCATATGCCATCACTAAAGCCCATTTATACTGAAAAGTAGCGACATCCTTTGAAAGAATGACGCCTGCTTATCTTGGGCCAAACCAGGCGGCGCTACCGTCGACGCGCGGTGTAAAAAGCAAAACATAAAGATAAAAGGTGTGCACGTCACAGGAGGAGGGAGAAGGAATGCCTGTGCTGTCGGAGTGCAGTGCACAGTGGCGTCACAAGGGGGGGGGTGGCGGACCGCCCCGAGTGCAGGGCTCAGGGGGTGTCGCGGCGGGCCACGATAGCGGGGGTGGGGGGGGGAGTCGCTCTGGGCCACGCGAGAGCGGGGGGGGGAGGGGTTCGCGATGGGCTACCGGTTCGCCCCGGGTGCCGCTGACCCTCGTGACGCCACTGGCAGTGCATGCTATGATCTTATGTCGCCAATCAAATAACGCCGACTGTGCAACGTCACGGCTTTCATTGTCTTTCTTTGAGCACATCCTCCGAGGCTGGTAGACCGTGACAGTGCGCTTTAGCCTGTGTGTATGTATTTGCGTGTCTTTCAGCCTTTGACTGCGCTCTGACTCAAGTATAGGAAGGCCGTGTGCTATCTCGGGCCAAACCAGGCGGCGCTACAGTCGACGCGCGGGTGTAAAAAGCAAAACCTAAAGATAAAAGGTGTGCGCGTCAAAGGAGGAGGGAGAAAATGTTGCTACCTTTTTTTATTCAGGGCATTAGCCATCACAGACTATTCACCGCGAGTCATGCGACACCGTGACGTACTCGGTTGTCATGAGCCTGATCCGAGTGCTCGGGTTCTTGACTATCAGCATCGCCAAACATTCGTGTTGGCTCGTGTTCAATCAAAGACGAGAATAGCCGAATTCTAATAAAGCCTAAATCTCAACCCATGCTTTGTTCTTTGCCAGCCCCAGCGCATGACTATGATGAACACTCGCGGCATACAATTAGCGTCAGATCACATTGCCGCCTGTTCTAATAGCGAGTTGAGAAGAGGAAAGCTGTTTCTTTCCTTATTTTTTGCGTCTGCCATTGAGCAGAGGAAAACTAATGGGTGTTTTTGCAAGCTATCAACGTCAGGGATTACCTCTTAGCGGTATTTACTGAAAGTGAAAAAATTGTTGCGCGAACTATTTTGCATGTATTGAGGCACTGAAACATGTTTTCGTTGTTTGCCCTGAGCTGTCTGAGAAAAAGTTGTCCCCGAGAATAGAAGCATTGAAAAGACTGGATATGGCTTATTAATCTGACGATAAATAGAACTACAAGTTTGTACGTGGCAGGGATACCTGAAAAGAGATTCTAGTGGCCTTTGACGGACAGCCGAAAGTCGGCAGCCGCTCAAATTCTCGCAGTTTTGTTTAAACTTGCGGTTTTTGGATGCAAAAATAAAAGAAAATGAAGAATTACTGCAAAACAAATGAAAGTAATATAATTGCTCGAAATAAAAAGTGATTCTGTCGAGGAGCATTGTCAACGGGAAAACAAAGGGGGGACGGGTTAAAAACTTTTCTGTGTTGTAAAGGTTCCCTCTGCTCCGCATCTTCGGCACAGAGCAGACAGCGTGATCCTGCAAAACTACCTCGTTTGCGAAATTCCACCCTTGCCAGAAAGCGCGTTCCAGGGTGTTCACAGACGCTCGCGCCGTTCCTCACGGCGCTGCACCAAGCAAGAATAATTTTTGTTTCTGAATACATGGGCCGGGCACTGGGCGCGAACCTTCTGCAGTGTGCATTTTGCACCTCGGGATCTGATTTTCTCGGCAAAAAGAAATCTCTGACCACTCGCATATAGTGCGATGATGTCACGATGCAAACAATGTTAAACAGTTCAGTTTTCTGGTAAAATGTGTTGTTCTCAACACAATACTCCTTCTCTTCTCACTTAAAGTGTGGGTCAAATCAGAAAGTAAAAAAGCGA
Organism: Ixodes ricinus; assembly: GCA_037355805.1. NCBI lineage: Eukaryota > Metazoa > Arthropoda > Arachnida > Ixodida > Ixodidae > Ixodes > Ixodes ricinus. The sequence goes on along the minus strand of JAZHYW010054288.1, from coordinate 1,338 downwards.
GCTCTGGACTTTTGGAGTCCACGCACGCGCGCTGCCGCAGTGCAAGTGGGCGGGACCAAAGCGCTCGTGCTTGTAGCATAGTAAAGCAGAGATTTGGGCCAGTTGATTCATTGCAAACAAAAAAGCGCGGAAGAAATACAGGGACAACAGACGAGGGGAAACAGGACAAGGTGCACTCTCAACTGCAGTTTACTTCACACGTTATATAGCCACAAAAACCATAGTTTACCCTTATCTGCTCAGCCCGTGTTTAAAAATTCAAACTCATTTGCAGATAAAGATAGGGACGTGCCACTTATACATTTCTTCTCCCTGGTCCTAATTTCATATGCCTCCTTTAATTCTCGCGACACTTTATCTTTGTACCTAGCCAAAATCTTAGTGTTTGTTTGTGCGCATAGGCTGCATCTCGACCCTGAAGGGGCCATGCGAAGCGTTTCTTGGCCATTTTTTTTTTATTTGCGATTGCTTTCGCTCGAATTAGTGGCTGGTACTCTAGCAACACATTAAACATAAAATAAAACAAGAAATCTCGCGTATTTTGAACATACAGCTGAAAGTGGTTCAAAATTTCGAGCGCATTTTCTTTTGTTGATGACGTTTTTGGTCTGAGCCAATAGAGAACCTAAACGACAAGAGCGTGCAACAATCCATGCGCGATCTTCCTAAGCGTTGGATATTAACATCCAGTTATGAAGATGTGAGCGCCCCACCAATTTGCTGGGTGTTCCAAGCAAACATATGAGTGAGAGTCACGATGCTTAAAAGGATTGTAGTTGTACTTTGCGCCTATTTAGCCAGTTCTACCTGTAGAATTCTATGTCATCATTATCCGACGTTCTAGACCAATGTCGTCACTGAACGCTCATGTTTGACGCTGATAGGCACGCCGTTCAAAGCGGCATTTGGTTTTCTTCGTCCCTTTGCAATGCCCTTTTTAAGCTGAAACAAAGTATAGAAAAAGGGGATGCCAAATTGTAAGGATTGTGCAGTATATAGATAACAGTCTCGCGATGATATGCTGCGGCCTTCGCCAAAATGTTAAAAAGCGCGCGTGACTGATAAAGCGCGAGTTGTAGAATAAATCAGGCCACAAAACAAATGCGCCTTAAAACCAAATGTCACTTTGGCCTCCCAAGACAGCATGTGTGCGACGTTCTGAGCTCGTGCAGTCCGATGTCCTAATGTGATTGTTTGCAACTAATTCAGGAACATCGTTACACGCATCTCTACTAGAAAATACGCGCCATAACCAACCAAGTCCTGAACAGTAAAATCCAAAAGTTCAAAACCGTTTTTTTTTATTAGGTCGCATTATTTGTATGTGGAGAGCAGCAG
>JAZHYW010054286.1:0-11173 GCA_037355805.1 Ixodes ricinus | reverse complement strand
TCTGAGGACACCGAAAGCATTGAGGTACTCGTATTTGCCATTTTCCCCTACAGTTTTATTATCTAAAGCCGCTGTCACGCTGCCCATACACCCATAGCGTCCTCTATACTCGCAAAGCCTGGCAGTTAGACGACGGAGCCGATAGAGTGCCCGGTCGCAGATTCGGAGCGCGATGATCTGGTAGCAAAGAACATCAAAGAGCCATTTCTCGGGAAACCTGGACGTCAGCGCACATCCTTTGCGGTGGCGAGGACCCGAAACACACTAATTCGCTCGGGAGAAGTGTGTTTCGGCGTCTCGCCGCAGCGGAGCGCCAGTCACGTGGCTCTCCTCTGATCCGTTGTCTGCCGCTCCACCTTTTCCATTTTGGCGGCCGCTTTGCGTGACGATCTGCCAGACTTTGTAAGTATATAAGAGGCTATGATGCAGCATACAAAAGACGTGGCATTCGCTGTGGAGGTCATGAGAGCATTATCTACGTACACGGCTCACGCATGTTTTGAAGCATGTTTACTTTATACACATGTGTACTTTAGACAATGTCCGCAGACTCCCTTTTGTATAATGTATTAGCAGTGTTACCGCAGCATAAGGCTACCTTTCCCACTTGTGGCAGGTGACAGTAGTGTCCGGGATATGTTCTTCAATTATACACGAGCGAGGTTTAGTATCATAACATAGTAGTTTCTCGTAGTTGGCATTAGGCGCCGACTCTGGTTTCAACACTTGTAGGTGTGGTGATTCACTCTACAAATACCATGCCGCGTCATGACCTCTGTGTCAGCAAACTGTGTCGCACAGTTTACTGTCACAGACTTGAAGTCATGACGCGGAATGGCAACCAGAGAATGAGGGACATTTCTGAGGCGTTCTACATTGCACGGAGGAAAATAAGTGCATCAGTTCACCACCAGTTACATTGATATGAGAGCCAGATAGCATATCTAAGTCAGTGTAAAGTGATTGTCCTGTAACGTTGCTGTAGCAATATGTTATTCAGTACCTGCTCTGTAAGTTTCTTCGACCTGTCCCTCGTTTCATTTCGCGTTGTCTTCGATGACCGTTTCCCATTTGAGTTCTAAAATTTGGGTGGCTCGAATGACGGTGTTTAAAACAGTTCGTCGCGCCAAAATTAAAAGATGCACATCAGAAGTTGCTGAGTGTGCACTGATCCGCGATACACATGGAACACTCATAATGGGTCTTTCTTTAATCAATTCAGCCAATGAGAAGGACGATCGGTGTCGTTATCCCATGATTAAGCAAACTCAGTGGCGAAAAAGGGGGGGGGACCGAGGGGTGCATCCTGTCACTATGTCATCATGACATAGAGGCGCCATACCGCTCGCCCCTTCTTGTTGAATGAGCTAAATGAAAACAGGCCAATGGTTGGTGTTGAAAGTAAAATGAGTATGCAGTCACAATCATACTTAATTCGGTAAAAACGCTAAGCATGCCCTCGCAATATTGGTTTTGTTTTTGTCGTGCTCGTCCATGCTTTTGTGCTGGTATCGAGTTATCTTCTTTGTGTCTCACTGCCTATATGCGCCCCACGTAATGGCACTACGTGGGGCGCGTCAGTGCAGGCGTTGCTACGTCTCTATCAGGCTTTATTTGTTGGTTTGCTTAGGTACAGCCTTCCAATTATCAACGGTATGTGCCGTACAAACTTAGGCACACTTCGAAGCCTTCAGGCACGCGCTCTTCGAGCCTGCCTTGGGCTTCCAGCATGTGCGTCAACAATTGGCACTATAGCAGAAGCACGCGTCATTCCTATGAGCATCCTGCTCATGCAGGAAACTTTAAGGCTTCATTTGAGACACTTAACTCAACATGACGACCACTCTCTCGCCACCATAGAATCTGCACGTCCAAACTCGAGCTACTCCAAGGCGCTGTCCCAGGTACGGCAATACTTGCCGGGAGATCTTACACAAGCCACAGTTTTCACGACGCCTCCGTGGAGATTTCCGGAACCAGATGTCAAACTTGATATTCCTGGTATCAAGAAAAATCAAATATGCCAATGGTCGTGATTTTACAGGTTACTATGTCCCATATTTACGGCAACCATCTCTCAAGAACACATGTCTACACCGACGGCTCATGTACCTCTGATAGTTCTACTTGCTGTGTAGTCATTCCAAGCCACTGTACAACCGTGCGATTCAAGCTAAGCCACATAACTTCATCTACGATGTCAGAGCTAGTGGCAATTCATCAAGCACTTCAAATCATCTTGACAAAATCGTCCCACTCCTGGACAATATTTTCAGACTCCAAGCCGGCCCTTCAAGCAATATCAGCATTTTTGCGACGCGGCCAAAATGACCAAATGGTTTTCAAAATAATGACCCTTCTTATGCAGTGTTTGGATCTAGGACACACTATCCAGTTTCAATGGATACCAGGTCATTGTCGTTTACCTGGAAACGAGGCTGCAGACGCAGGTGCGAAGTCAGCCCATTGTCTAGATGCAACTATTACAGTTCCGTATTGTCGGAACGACATTAGATGCCTTATCAATCGTCACGCCACCAGCGCAAGGAGGAGGCTGTGGCACGATGTCTCCTACCATTATGCTCCCTCTACGCGTTGGACCCAAATCTTACCTTTCAACTTCCACGTGATCTTCCCCGGAGGACAGCGGCAGTCATACATCGCCTCCGGCTCGGTGTCGCTTATACACAGTCCTTCCTTCACCGCATCGGGCAAGCCAGAACATCGGAGTGTCCAACGTGTGAATGTGATGAAACAATTGCTCATCTATTGTGCGACTGCCAAATCTATGACGCGGAAAGAGAAGACCTCGAGAGCACGTTGTTGCAACTAGACAGCCGACCGTTCTCTGTCATGAAAGTGCTCGGCACCTGGGACAGCCCTCAGAATGCAGCGAGGGCCACAAAAGCTTTTCTGCGTTTCCTAAAGGAAACGCGGCTGAACTTCTGCCTCTAAAGGACACACGTACTTTATTTGTAATGTGTTATATACTTTGTGCTCTCGTGTCACTATTTCTTTTTTTTTTTACGTGTTTATTGTTTATGTCCTCCTATCCTTTCCTTCCTTTCCTTCCTCTTTTAATTCCCCACTACCCCTCCCCAAAACAGAGTAGCCAACCAGGACTTTAACCTAGGTTAACCTCTCTGTTCTTCCTTTTCTGAATCTCTCTCTCTCTCTCACATAAAAAGGTCCGAGAGTCTTCATGACACGACATCAGGTCAATTGACATGATGCCACATTACACCACGATTTCTGAATGGAAAGCGCCGAATAAACAAGGACGAAGAAGGGGACAGAGACGAAGCGCAGAGAGCGCTTCGTCTCTGTTCTCTTCGTCGTCCTTGCTTATTCTCGGCGCTTTCCATTCAGTGATGTACTAACTAGCCCATTTATCTATTTCACCACGATTTGACATCTAACGTTACTAGATCTTATAACGTTGTTGACACCGTGACGTGAAACCACGATTTGGCACCGTGAGTTTACGTGACTTAATGTCACGTGGCCTACAATGGCCTCGTTCACGTGACCACCTGGCCCATAAAGGCACCGGCCACGTAACCCAAGCTCAACAGGACTTAATAGTTCTCTACATTTAGCTGATGACGTCACTGCACCAATTTTTTGTTGGCACGGTGAGGCGACGGTGAGTAGAGACAAACTCCAACTTCGTCTCCATTAAAACATTCTGCCTTAAAAAGTGCAATCATGCACATGTAGCCACCACAAACAGTGACGATTGACATTTGACCAAAAACAACGAGAGTTTTTAATACATGTAGTTGTGTCCAAAACCGTTCAGTCGATAAACAAAACCATACGTTTAGAAGTGAATGTTAGAGTGAACGATAACTGCAAGCCTCCCCCTCAATGCACTTTGCAGGTACCTGGTAATAAACGTGAAAAACTCTGACGGCTCTAATCCCATCGTGACCGAAGAACAGATTCAACGACAGCACGCAGCATTGAACGACGCTTTCTCCCCTATAATATTACCTGGGACGTCACTCAGGTAGGCAACAGAAGAACGAGCTCAACGTACATATTCTAAATTAAACGAAGAAAAAAGGGCCTTTCCAATTTTATGCCTCTGAAACCATGGGGATACAAGTGCAACATATATCTCACTCTGCGAAAATCTAATGTCCTTGGCGCCGACAGCTTTTTGCGTAGTAGGAACGGCTGGACCTGTTCAGCCTTAGGGTTTTCGCCCTTAAATTGGGAAAAATGCCTGCCGCCATCCCATCGTCGTGGGCATGCAGCCAACGAGACGGCGATGACAACCGTCTCTGCTGTCGTGGCGAATCCGGTATCTCGGTGCGTCGGCGACAACCTTCCCCCAGCGCAGCGCGATGCGCACGCGCTCTCTTGGTAATGATATGCCCCACGGCTAGCGGAAAATTTAATGCTGTTGGAGCGCTTTGTCTAACGTGAATGAGCGGAGCAGAATGTATTCTAGTTGTAAAGTATCTGGGAATACTGTACCGCCGACACTTCGGGCTATCTGCCCCTTTCCTACACGAGTGTCAGCTTGCCCTGTGTTGTGGTCGAAGATGGGAGGGATGCTGTCGACACTTGGTTTGCAAACATACTATCACTGCACGAAGTTGTCGTTGTGTTACAACCTTCTTTTTACGGGAACTGCTAATGCAGCAACAAAAAAAATAACATAAAAAACAAACAAACACAGCCATAAGTTAAGAGCGCGGTCACCATTTTAAGCAAATATGAGTCGCACAAATTTTTTATTTTTGAAGGACACATTTACGTTTCCTACCATAATTACCGATAGACGCTTACCAGACCTTCGTTATATAAAATTGGTGGTAAAAGTCAAATAAACTGATATTGTTAAAAATGTGTAAATTAATCATAAGGATTACCCTTTCGGGCTCCATTTTCCACATGTTACTGCATGTTTCAAGTTACGCTTGAGGTATAAAGCGCGATGCCGTGAGCGGAAAACGTGAGACTGCCATTTGCCTGGCTGTTTCCCACGAACAAAACATCTTATAGAAATTTGTCAAGTAACAATTTCCACGAGAAGGAAACTTGAGTAGTGGAAAAGTTCGGTTCTTACAGTAACGTTTATAATTATAACTCAAGGTAAAAGGCCAGTATCGCCCCGGGACCGACTGCATCGCGTAATCTGTAGAAAATATAATTTTAGGACTAACGTTCGGTGTTCGAGCTCCCAGGTTTCTATTCAGAGTGACAAAGTAACCCAAACGAAAGGCAATCTTAAATGGGGGGTGCAACGATTTCCGGACTTCGGTCAAAGATTTGTGGAAGCTGCCCTCTGACACTTCTGAAGTAAAGAACAGAAAACCGATTTCGCCTGCGTGTCCTAGTTGTTGCGTAAAAAAAAAAAGATAAATATTGGCATTTCGGGCACCTCAACTCACTCCCAGTCTTCAGGGTCGTACCTGGTCGCACTCCCAGTGACGTCATTCGGAGTGCCGTGTAGGTTCCCGTGTGCTATCTCGGAGGACGCTTCCTCTCCCTCTCTCTGCTGACATTAGCGGGCGTTATGCTGCAGCTTAGAGCCGAGCGAGGTCACGTAATCTTCTCTGCCGTAGTTCCTTCGGCTGCCACTCGGGGCTGCAGGTGGAGGAAAAGCTCGACTTTTGCTTTGCAATTACGCAGCGGGATCGCGACATTTTTATTGAAAGGAGGTGTTTTCTCTATCCTCCGGGACAGGATAAACAACGTAAAAATGACGAGATGCAAATTCTTTTAATCATAAAATCGTTGCACCGCCCCTTTAAAGCTCTGTTCAACATTGCCATATTTGACTTTTTGGAAAGGCGAATTTTCACCAATTTAGACGAGAGGTATTACTTGAAACAATCATAATCCATGAAGAAATTTACTGTGCCAATGCCCTTCCATTGTTTCCCAATCGGTTGTTACTCTATTGCTTGTTGCTGCCCTGCATAAAAAAAAAGTAACTGGGATCGCTTATTCCGTGAGGTATTAATTTTGTATGGGGTTTAGTATTTTTTTGAATCGCGTTCGTGCTTTGAATTTCGTACACACAATAACAAATAATACTGCGTTAATTTCCATAGAAGCGATACGTAAAAGAGAACACTAATCTATTTTACAGTTTTAGACAGAATGCGTTTTATGAGCCGTTTTCTATGGAAAAGAGCATTACGTTTGACCGTCAGATTCACAGCCCACGTTACATTTTACACAAAGCCCATAGAGCCTATAGCAACGCCATAATGTCATGTGACACCGTGACTTCACTTGACATCACGACGCCGCATGACGGCGTGCCTTACGACATCACGTGATACCATATTTATAGTAATAATAATAATAATAATAATAATAATAATAATAATAATAATAATAACAATAATAATAATGATGATGATGAGGATGTGCTCATGCAGCCAGCAAAATTGTCCTGATTATGATGCACAAAAAGTATGACCCACCCCGAGGCGATACGTTGCCCTCTCAGTGATGATCGTTCAACGGTATTCTATAGTGAGGTTATGAAACTAGCTAAGATGGAGTACTAGATTGGTCGTATCACTAAACCTCAATAACAAATAGTAGAAAAATGCGAATTCAAAATAACAAACACAAAACTCAGCATAGCTCTAGGATACACAATAAATGTTTAAATATTACTTGGAGAAGTCTTTAACATTTGAATATCCGAGTTGAAGATATTGATACTGGTTTCTGCTGAAGGCATTATGGGGTCCCGTGAGAGTTACGCGGCACGTGACCTTATGCTGTCAAGCGATGTCATATTCAACGTTACTAGATTAGCTTGGTTATAGAACTCCCGCGGAGGACCCCCCCCCCCCCCCCCCCTCTATCCCCTCAGTTCGCTTCCCGTCGTTCGAAGCGCCACCAAGATTTTTGTTTCATAACTGTGAGTTCCATAGAGCAGAGCTGAAACGCCATCTAGAACGTCGTGCTTCGAAACGAACGTATTCCATAGTATGCAATGAAGTTCCCATAGCAGCCGTGCGGCGCGTCGAACGACGGGAGGCAAGCCATGGTGAGAGAGGGGGTTACTGCTCTCGTGTGCGCAGCGTTTATGAGCAGCTCCGTAACTGAGCTAATCTAATAATGTTGGTCATAGTGTCAGACGACATTATGAAATGATGTGTGCGGGTCGCGTTTCGCCCGTTACGCTCAAATCCGCCTCCACCTGCACAATCCACTCACGAACTGTGTGGTTTGCGCTCAACACATTCGGTGCCCGCAGGTCCCTTGTCATGATAATCGAGCTCGCGTAATTTTTCGTAGATGTTTCGCGGTGAGGCAGGCAACTACTACGGATATGCGATACACGGCTTTTCTGCGCAGGCCTCTGTGCTGAACAGTTCCTTGCGGAGGAGACAGGTCACCCTGGGCTGTCAGTCGCACAGCTTGGGCGACGGCGTTTGCAACCCTGACTGCCAGCTGGTGGCCAACGATGGCGGAGACTGCGACTCGAATCCGGAACCGTGCGAGCCTAAGCTGGTGGGAGACGGTCGTTGTCAGAGGCAGTGCAACCAGGCCGCTCATGCCTGGGACGGCGGAGACTGTTGTTTGGCTGGACACGAACATGGCAACTGCCTCGACCCTGCATCTCCTGAAAGGTATACCTTCACTGTTTCTAGAAAAAAAAAATATTCTGACAGCGTTTTTGATTTTTTAAACTTATAAGATACAAGGAATGCAGTATTTAAAGAGCGATCGTATACATTCGTTTAGAAGTAAATAGATAGTCGTTTTTGGAGCAAAGAACCAATCGCTTATTATTTTCAGCGGTAACTTCAGCCGTAAAATCCCAGTCACGTGATGTCAGGTCAGCTGACGTCAATTTTTCCGATGCGTTAGCGGGAAAACTAATTGGCGTATAAGTTGCGTTATGTGATGTTTATAGTGGAGGTAATTTCCCCATTAAATTTAGCTGGGAAAATGGACTGGTGTACAGGTCATTTGGCGTCGGGTGACGTGAGATGAATTTGGTCAAAAATTTAGCGGGAAAAAACATCGGTATAAAAATGACGTGACGGCAATTGTTCCGGAAAATTTATCGAGGAAACCACCCAATCGGTGTATGGGTATACGTTACGTCAGGGCACGTGACGTCAATTGTCCCGCTAAATATATCGTGTAATTGCGCGGACGGCCTGACGGACGGGTGAACAAATTTCATATTTGCGCCAATATTCGAGTTCTAAGGGTGATTACAGTTTCGCCCCAGTGTGTTGCAATTAAGTCTTATAGCGGAACCGTTCAAGTAAGGATTACCCGTACCAAGTGCCAGGATTTTATCGCAAGCAATGTTAGTGATATTCTGTTGTTAGCGATGAACGTCTTTATAAATCGCTGGTTTTAAAATTTAATTTGATCAATCTAGTAAAACGAATGAATAGTTTGATAAGTATTTCAGTCCGCTTCCCAAGCTACAACCAAATGTGACGAAACGATCGTGCACTGGTTTTTCGCAACAGTGCTTTGTATAATTTGCCGTTGAAAGGTTTTAACATTTTTATATTTATGCCTATTTCGGGGGTCTAAATTTCACCTCATGAATTACAAAAACTATAGGTCGTAAAGATAATATTGTTTAGGTAATTCTCTACCAAGCTTTTTTAGCTGGCATCCATAGAAAACTTGCGAACCATAATTAACATTTATGTGAAGCTGAATTTGAGGACTTCGAAAGCTGACAAAACAATGTACTGTGGAGACCGAGTTATAACGAAGTCGGTTATAACGAAATAGCGGCTACAGCGAAGCGATCACGATCTCCCATTCCCAGTTATGTGATTGCTGCGCCAATTGTGCCAAACTGCGCCAAGGGGCTAACCCTGCTACATCCTGCTACATTTTGCCAAAATATGGGTAATCTGCGCTAAACTTGCGCCAAAAAAACAATTTCCATCGCCTTTCAAAACCAAAACCGAGTACCGTAATTGAGCATGCGTGGGTTATGTCGAGCAAGCGGACGCCCGACACAAAGTACCCTGCATTAATTGTCCATCCGGGCTTGCATGGTTTTCCCGCCGTCTCGCATTCTCGTCGTGTCGTGAATCTCGTCTCGCGTCTTTTTTTTTTAAATATTTTCAACGATAGACGCGGGTGTGTGCGGACGCTCCGACGCTATAGCGTACCGGGTACCAGCCATGCTGTCATGCTGTGAAACGAAACCACGTCTTTGCGCGGCAGGAGTTACTTTGTGAGCTGAAGCACTAGCTCCTGAAAGCAACGGCCGTGGGAAAACTATATTTGGTCCCCGCCTTCCAGTAACTGTGGTCGCTCGACGTTGGGTCTTGCCGTCCACACATCGCTGCAGATATGGCGATTTCTAAAATGAAACTAAATACCGCCGCATGTTCATCAAACATTCCTTTTCTTGTTGTAATATTAATTTACTAAAAAAATTTCCTCTTCAACTTAAAGACTGTTATGTCGAAGTATTGATTACCTAGGTCTCTCTCGGTGGACTTTCTTTCGAGAGGTGCAACGCTATACGTGAAAAATCTGCCTCAAAAGAAAGTTGAAGAGAATTGAGCTAAAGCAAAGAAGGTAATGTCTGCACGCTGAACCCGCACAGCGCGCTTGTTTGCCTCAAGTTCAGTCGTTGCGCAAAGCGCTCCAAGATCATTTTGACCGTGGCTCGCGATGTCTTGCATTGATGCGCTCAGGTTATTTTTTTTTGCGTGTGTTTAGCTTGTACTATACTTCGTTTCAGCTTGGGTCCAGACGCAGCCGATGCTACAAGCACGAGCGTGTGGCCCTGAACAGTGCCTCAACTGCACGAGCGCGCGTGCTTGGCAGGGACGCTGGAAGCCCAGAGCTCGCGCTTGTAGCATCGGCTGCGTCTGGACCCAAGCTGAAACGAAGTATACTTTGTTTGCCGGGCTGGCAGCACGCGCTGCTGGGCTTTTTTTGTCATTTGCTTGACAGTTACATTTTGCATACAATTTTGGGAATCAGTTGGCGCCGGAGCGGAGTGGCATGGTTTCGGTTTTGATCGAACAGCCGTTGTCTCCGCTCGCGCGACGAAGCGCGCGCAACTGCCAGCCTACCGAAGTTGCCCTCTTGTGAATGCGAACATGATTGCACGACAAAGGCACCAGCCGGGACGCTTCCAATGCATTATATCATGTTTGCTTAGTTTTGATAAAAATCTGGCACGTCAGGAACCAGTAAAACGGTAGCAGGCGGTTTTTTGGAATTGCTCAGCAATGCCTACAGCACTGTAGACTTGTGGGATGTCTCATCAGTAAACACTCAAGCAGCGAAGTTCCGTCGTCACATCAGAACACAACACGACACAAAGTGCCCTTTATTTGTACATAACTTAAAACGAATATTTTTATATTTCTAAGAGTATCTGCTCCAAAAGTCACTCTTGCAAGCTGCTCCGAAACACTGTCTTGGTGCTCCAAAAGCCACTTTTGCTGCTCCAAAAGCCACGTTTGCTGCTCCAAAACACTGTTTTAGCTGCTCTAAAAAGGTGCTTTAAAATGGTTCAGGCCAATCACATCACTGCATTCCCTTTTGCACTTCGTTATAACCGAAGTCGGTTATAACGAAATAGCGGATATAGCGAAGTGATTTCTGATTTCCGTTGACTTCGTAATAACCGGTCTCGACAGTAGTATTTTTAAGACAAAAGAATTGTGTAAAGCCGGGTTTACACTGCTTGTACATCATACATAGGTCTTACCCATACAGATTCGAATGCGAGTCACCGCGAGATCCGAGCTTCGAATGCAACATGGCAAATGTAGTTCAAGGTGAACCTTGGCACGCGGAATGCGAACCGTGGATATGGAAGGTGACTCGTGTTTAATAATTGTGGTTGTGGGGGATATTTATACAGCGCGTAGTTGGTCAGCCATTAAAGCGGGCGACGAGTCACTCTCGCCGTAGATGAGCAATTTAGCCAGTGCAACACAACTGCTAGCCTGGGGTCTTAAACGTTCACCACGCAGTAGTGATACACGGCCGCAACGCCGGTACAATGCTCATCCAGATTGAAACGGGCAGGGGTGGGGATTGAGCACAGGATCCTCGGGTTCTGCAAAGCGCGAGCTTTCGCTCCACATGCTCCCTAGCTGGTGCGCGCTAGCCCACTCGGCCACCGATCCCCCTGACTCGTGTTTGCAGACTGTCTTTTTGTGTAATGTATGAGCAGCGT
>JAZHYW010054285.1:0-42299 GCA_037355805.1 Ixodes ricinus | reverse complement strand
CCATTTGCTATATTACTTAAGGACTATGAGAATGCAGGGAATCATGTCTCACGCGCCACACGCGCACGCCTTCCTTGCAAGTACATTCGAAGTAAATATCCAAAACAAAGCGTTGACGAACGCGCGTGCAAGATTCCATTTGTTTTAGGTATTTGCGTTAGAAAAGTTACTACCGCTGAGGCCAGCGTGTGCGGCGCGTGGAACACCAGTCCCTGCATCTCTCCTGATGCCTGGGTAATATGGCAAAAGTGTCTATCGAAAAGCTCTCCAGTGGGTCACATTTGACCCGCACGTTGTGTATACAGGGCAGGCGCAACGAGGCGCCGTTCACAAACAAGCCTGCGTTTCTGCCCACACACCAGGTATCGGCAATGCGCATGCGCCGAAAACAGATCCGCGTGAGGTGAAGCTCATCCGCCGTTCGGACAGCAGCGCCACCACTATGGCGTGAACTCCAGAGCCGCGCGGGCGCCGCCATCTTGAATTGCGGAAGTTCTCACGGCATATGGCGCAGGCGTTTGGTGGCGCCCTCCCATGGTTCCCCCTCGTGACGTCATTAACTTGCAAACAACAAGTTCGATGGTGTTTGTAAATATCATGGTGAGCCTGAACATCATTGCGCTCTCAAAGGAAACTGCCAACACCGTCAAAATTAGAGTTCTTCATTCCTCTTATTTCCGTCGATGATAAATCCCCTTTCCGACGTCATAGCAGCGTTCGCCAATCGTGGAAGGCCGACCACAGCGACGCTTTCGGTCGCGCATCGCCGCCAATATGGAAAAACCGCGTTTTATGGCTGTCGCCACACCCCCGAAGAAACTCAACGTGCTTTATTTGTGTTTTTTTTAGTTGCGACTTCTTTACTATTCTTCGGAATTTTTTTTTTTCTACCGGGTGTTTCAAGTAGCGGTCAGGCTTCTTAAAATTTTCAAAGAGCGAACTTACCCGAGGACAAAATAAAAAGAAAAAAAGGCTTAACCCCTTACGGAAACGAAGCGAAACCACCGCTCATTCCCCGAATAAAGAGGCGCCTTCATTGATTGCAGACCGGTGGACGTGTCGGGGTTTCACAGGAGTTAAAGACTTTTTCGTCCTTAGTCACTTTTTCCTCAAATAAGCCAACTCTTTGCAAACTTAAGAAAAGTAATGCACTACCTGTGGGCAGCGCCGCATAAAATCATAGCGCGATAGGTTAAGAAACCGAATTATGCGGTCGATTTAAAGAGCCTGGCCGCTATTTGAGACACCCGATACATTATTTTGCTTGTTTTAAATTGTAATACATGCTTTTTTTTCTTTTTTTAGACGAAACGAAAAAAGCGAAAACACACCTACCGCGAGGTGAAAGTCTCCTGTCCCGACGAGATAAGGTGCCCTTGCCTTCGCCCCTTTTGACGCGTGCGATGTTACATATCGCTGACGTACCCCAGCAGATAAAGCCGCCAACAAACTGGGAATGCAAACAGCGTTCCACGGTTTAATGCGACCGAGATAAATAAGGGAAGTCGGAGAGACTGCCTGGTAGATACCGCCCAGTCCGGGCCTCCGCGTCTCCAGGTGGGAAGGCGAGATAAGAAAATGTGATAGATGCAAAAATGGGTAAAAAACCTGCAGCATATCTGATAGATGAACGTCGTAAATAAAAAAAGTGCCATTGCGCTTCGTTTCAGCTTCCAGTCTCAGATGCAGTCGACGCTACGAGTCACCGAGACCAATCAAACGCCGGGAAAAGCCGAAGTCGATGGGCCTTTTCGATGAACGGCGATTGCGCCCAGCGGGTGAGACAGGACACGTACAGAAACATGACGAACACCACGGCGGTGCGTTTTTGATACCGTCTGGTTGGGAGCCATCAGCAGCGCGTATGGCATCGGCTACGCCCGTACAGGCGGAAACGTGATGCAAGGCAGAAAGGGTGATTTTGCTTTTTGAGAAATTATTTACATAACATGCCCACAGCACAAACTAAATGTCCGTGGGGACCAGGATTCTCCGGACCAGGATCGCAATTCAGCTGCACCATGCAGACCAGAGCAGTGTCCGAAATCCTCGCCCCCAGCGATAAAAATGGGAAATAATAATCTCAAACGCAGGCCTTGCATAGCGAGAGGCCCATGCGCGTAAAACATATTTTGCTTTTTCTCCAGTGATTCGCTGTATTCGGAGTTTGAGCTTGATTCGTGCATTATCAGACGTTCTAGACGTTACTGCATTAATGCATCGGCGAAGAGCCAACGGAGTTCCGAGTCTGCAAAAGCAAGCAGCCCCCCTACCGTGTCATGGCGTCGGCAAAAACAAACATGGCGGCGCCCATGGAGCAGAGCAGACACTCGCCTATAGAATACGGATTAACGCCTACATGCCTCATCCCACATTAGGCGCAACCTCGTACCAAGCGCATTGCTGCACGACGCAACAACGAGGAAACGTTAAAATTAATAATAAAAAAAATAAAAAAAACACGATCACATTAAATGGAGGAATGCAGAAGAGACAGAAGTACGTTTCAGACCATTGATGCACTAATTAAATCGTCCGTTAATGTATCAAACGACAAAAAGGAGGAAGGTACTAATGTTTCATTTTCATGCTATGTGTTCCTGGGTATCGGGTTTTATTATTACGAATCACCACCAGCTAGCTTGTTGTTTTTGTTTAAAGTATGGTTGTAGGTATATAAGTTTATAGATTTTTTGGTGCGTCTTAAGCTTTTCTTACATTCAGTATTCAAACTTATCGCTATAAACGCATGGTTCACACACTTGCGACTGCTTACGACCGTTTGTCTTAAATAGCTTTTAAAATTGGTTCGACGAGAAAACACACTGGCGCCGTAAAACACTTGGCATTTCGCTTCTTTTTTGCATTTTCTTTTTGGGGGGGGGGGGGGGGGGGGGATTCGAAAAATTTGTGAGATTGTTAGTAACGACCTTTTATCATAGATAGTATGCATATTTGATCTCGCAACGCAGATCAAACACTTCCAGGGTCGCCTCAAAGAGGGCGCTAGTGTGTTCTCCTGTCGTAAGATGTTTTACGAGGTTTTAACGCCCTCGCTCGTAAGCAGTCGCACGTGTGTGAACAAGCATCGACTTCCCGCTGTCAAAGCGAGACACAAAACACAATTACAAGAAGGGAAAGGATCCAGGAGCCGGTTAGAAAACATCAGTCCAGAAGCCTCCGAACAGGAAGTCGCGTTATCGGGTGTTTCATTCGCCTTTGTCTCAGGGTTCAGAGATCAGAAAGAGAGGCGAGCTCGTACCTTGACGGAACTCTGGCTTCAGCTGCTCCTTGGCCATGAGGTCGATCTTGTGCAGCGTGAGCGGGACGCCCAGCTTCTTGGCCAGCACCCGCACGAAGGTGCAGGGGGGACTCCCGGTGGTGAAGTACAGGTCGACGGGCATGGCGGGTCGTCGGTGCGGGTCGGACACTACTGCGGCGCGGTCGCGCCACGCTTCGCCTTGTTCAAGCCCCTTCCGACGCCGATAACGGGGGCTCGTTCAACGCCCCTCGGCCGGGGTGCAGAGCGCCGAGGCAGTCGCCGACGGCACGCATACGCCCACCCCGCGGAGTCGCGGAAGCGAGCGCTCTCGTGCGGCTTCGATCCGACTTTGTTGAACCTCTGATGGGAATAGGCGAGCCGCCGATTTGGCGTGACACCTGCGAAGACGCATCTCGTAAGTGGAATGCTAACGGTAGTACGTTTTTTAAAGATTGGAAGCGTAATCTATATTTGCTTTACAGAACTAATAAATATTCCGATTGGAAGTGGAGAAAGACCCGCCAGTATGAGGTCACTGCTGTTTAGATAAAAGGCAAGTGCTGCTGATACTTTGTTTTTCGCGTTCTAAGGGTGTAACGCAGTTGAACAACTCTGAGCACAACCTACAGAATATCATGATCGCCACACATTAAAAATCGTGCCATAAGTTGTAAAACAAAATAAATCATCAGACCGGTGAGGGCAATTCGAAACTTCCGATAAATGTGCTAACATTCACACTACCTTTTTCTTCGAAATAAATCGGTTGTATTCAGTAATCGTCCTCAGAAAAGCAAAAGACCAATAAATATAATTTCTACGCATTACAAACCGCACGTCTATTTTGGTTGCAAAAAAAAGTGTCAACACAGCGATAATGAAGGAGAGGGAGGACTATATGTGAAGGCATAAATAGCAGACTCGCAAATTTTCATACCAAAGAAACGTGTCGTTTTATTGACCCTGTGTGTTCCCTAATACTCATTTTCAATTGAATTCAGTTTGATTAATTTGCATTCAACTAGTTGCACTATATTTATTTAACGGTCTACTATTAAACGAGGTCTTAACAGAGCATCACAAAAATAAGGGTGATGGCGCAGACGAGTTGGTGAGCGATCATATACTGAAAAACCCCGGAGACGAGGGGACGCAAACGAGGGAAACAAACACAACACCTGCTCGAAACACAGCTGCAAATTTTATTTTCAGTCTTCGTTATAAACCATAACACCCCTCTCACTGTCGATAGAACAATAACCGCCATCTCTCAAGCAAGACAAAGTGCATCATGGCCCATTTCTCACTTTCACCACAGGGAGCGTCGTGCCGCAGAAAAGCTAGGGTATATGAGAGCTCCTCCGAAAATAAACTACGCCCTGTAAGTCTCTATTCGACCAGACAGATTGCGAACACATTATCTCGCACCGCTGTGGAATATGTTGACTAAAATAAGTTTAGGGATGCTTGTTGCGTGTATACTTCTTTCTCACTGGTGACCCAGCAAATTTGCAAATTAGTTTGCGTTGTTGTAGCACCTAGGCATTTGCTTGGCTACAAAGAGAAGGCTCACACGTCATAAAAACATACACGAAAAACAACGTATATACAGTCGACACGGCGTTAAGCTTCGGTACTTTCATTTCTCCTGTTTTGTTTTGCGTTCGAGGTTTCTGATCATGACTAAATCGCTCAGCTCGACACTTGCTGCTTTTTAGCTAAAAGTAGAAGCTGAAGGTATCGCCTTGCACGGCTTCCCGTCCGTGTGGAAACAGCCCAGAGGGTCGTCGGTCACCGCTGAAATTTCTTGATTCACTTCGTAACAACGCCCACCCGGTTACTCATCTCTGGGTTTCGCCGGTATCTTTCCGGTCGAGAGGCGAGCGCGTGTTCCCAGATAACCACTGGCTTCCCAAACCTGACTGAACGCGGGAGGAGATATGACTAACTACTGACTCACCCTTTGGACGCGAGATACGAGGCTGTCACGCTAGGCTAAGTAACGAGAGGTAAAAGTCTCGTGATCCGTTTCCAATCTCCTCAAGTGGAGACGCGGGCCAAAGTGCACTGATACGAGCGGACGCTTCACGGGACGCTTTTATCACTTCCCCGCAGAGCCGCACGGTAACATTGCAACCAACCGGTTTCATTGTTTAATTTAACTTTAACACGACAAAAATGTGCGCAATCTATCAACTGCTGCACCCTGTGTTCCGAGTAGTCCACCGCATTCTAGTCTGCGCTCCAAGAATACCGACGCGATTCGAGGGAAGATAAATTTAAGCTCGTTTTTACCGCAGAGGCGCTATGGTCGGTGAGAGGTTACGAGTGAAGTGGAAGCTCCTCCCAGCCCTTTTCCAACTAGCAGAGCGGATGCTGGAGAGGAGGCGACCTCCTCTCCGCCATTCGCTCTGCTGATGTGGAAAGAGGTGGGAGGAGCTGTCACTTCACTCGTAAACTCTCACCGACTATAGCCGTATCATCGTAGTCATTATGAAATGAAGCGGGCTGCTAGCTCTGTTCTGAACCGACGTCTAGCTGAGCGATTAGGTAACTTTGGTGGGAATTCCAGATTGCAGCAGTGTATTCCAATGATCGTCGAACAAAGGTTTCATACGCAAGCTTTTAAGTGGGGCAGCACTCTGGCAGCGCCGTATGCAGTCAAGGGTATTTGCGGCATCCGAAGAAATGGTGGCTTAAATGGGGCTAATCCATGTCATATCAGGAGTTAGGACCACACCGAGATATTTGTACTTATCGAAAATTTCGATGATCTCGCTATCTAGCGTGCATGAAGATGAGGAAATGACCTTTTTTTTACAGAGAGAGAGAGAGAGAGAGAGAGCGGATGACTTTGCACTTGCATTTATTTAACGTTGTTACACCATATAAAAATATGAATTATATCTTTTGAAGCCGAACTTGGTCATATGGGGAAGTAATTTTGCGACACAATACAATCATCAGCGAATATACGTACGTTAGAAGAAATTGAATTAAGAAGATCAGTAATATAAATTATGGACAGGATTGGACCGATGACAGCGTCTTGAGGTACGCCTGATGTCACATTAATTAAATTACATTCATTTAAGACGGAGTGTTGTAGACGCGAAGTGAGACAACCGCGTATACATGATGTGACTTGAGTATCTAAATGAAGGCAATAAAGTTTTGAAATTAGACGAAGATGAGGAACACAATCAAATGCCTTGAAAAATGACTAAAAATATTGCGTCGGTTTCGTTACGAGATTGAATGTTACGATGGATGTCATGGGTAAATTCAAAGAGTTATGTCTCGCAATAATGTCCTCGGCGAAAGCCATGTTGGTGTTCATAGAAAAAAAACTGTTATTCAAATGTGTCATGATGCAGAGTAAATAATAGGTTCGAGAGGTTTGCATGGAACTGAAGTTAGCGAAATGGGACGATAGTCTGAAGGCGAGGAGCGATCACCATTTTGTGAACCGGAGCGATTTTGCCCATTTTTCAGTCAGAAGGAAGCCGACGCTGAAATAGTGACTGAATAAATACCAATTCAAGAATTTGACTTAGATATTCTTTTTGTGTCCTAGTATTCCTTTTTTTTGGGGGGGGATTTTGGATGATACGTTATCTGACCTTGAAGAAGCAGAAAGTTTTAGACAACTTGCGCCATCCATCGGGTTGCCGTAAATACAGTTTTGTTTTCTTTTTTTTTCTTTTTTGCGCATTAATTTTTTTTAATTTTTGATTATTTTTATTGATAGTGCATACGTCTTTATCTCGCAAATATCGCAAAACCTTACCTCTAGTGAAAGGGAGTTCCAGGGTGACCTCATAGATGGCGTGTCACGTGTTCTCTCGTCCTAACTGATTTTAAGAAGTTTTTAAGGCACACGGTCTTAAGAAAATGCAAGTGTGCGAACGGGCCTTGACACGTGCAGACATGAAGCTCTTTCAAAACGCGCGCGCGAAAAGAAGGGCCTGCAAGAGCGCTTCCCCTCCAGGTTACTGGCGCTCTGCGGGAAAGCGGCCCTCGCAACGCCTCCCCTGCCAATACCAGTGCCGCTTTGCCGCGGTGCACTACTACGCGCGGAGAAGCGCTCTCAACGGAGTCATAGCTGACCTCAGTTCTGAAAACACTCGAACTTAGGCGACAAACATTTAAAGAGGCATTGAAGTCAGTTTTGAAAAAAAGGTCGTTTTTGATCTTATATTGTTTAAAATGTGTTAGTTCCCACATATACCAAGTCCTATATTACAAAACCGCCTATTCATCTCAGGGCAATAGAAAAACATGTGGACTACTTTTTTCTCGCGGACTACATTGTGTGGACCAATGAAAGCCCTACAATACGCGCAGATTCCGAATTACTTTAATATAACTTAATTCAAAGAGAGCATGAAAGGTGCACATTCGGATAAGACTCCTCTTTTTCTCCGCGGGCGAAGCCATCGCTTGCAACTCGCCGACAAGCGCCCTTCGTCGACCACTTCACTCGGAAGAAAATTCTTCCCAAAAGGGCGTGTCGCGATCTTTGAACACGCTTTTAACGAGGAAATAAGCTACGCACGGTTGTGGTTTTAGGTTTGTTGGGATGCTTAGAGCGTCTAGATTGAGTTGTCACCACAGAAGGATGATCTCAAAATCGACTTCAGTGCCCCTTTAAGATTGTCAAATGTTAACGTTATATTAAATTATAAGATACACTGGTATCGTAATTATTATTAACAAACACCTAATATTACGAAATATTTTATTCGTTTTGTGCCACGAAGTAGATATCCTATGGGTGCAGTGTGTAAGCTGAAAGTTCTGTAAGAGTAGCAGCCTTCAAGAAACTCTCCGTAATTCCTCTGCGCCTTTAAAATACTTCGTGTTCAGGCAATTTTAAAGAGAGGTAAAAAGCCTCACAGTGTGCAAAAGGCTCGGACCTTTCCCCGCCAGCTCGCTGTGAACGAACGAAAAGGGGGAATCGGTTGGCAGGAGGAGTGCGAAAACTCGCGCTGCAAAACCTAGGGGTTCTGGGTTCAATCCCTTCATCCTTTTGTTTACATCTGGATGAGCATAGTGCCGGCGTGCGGTCGTGTACTACTACAGCTTGATACATGTTAAAGACTCCAGGCTAACTGTAGTACTGCACTGGCTAAAGTTCTCATCTACAACGGAGACACCAGGCGCATATTGGGGTTGACTAACACTCCGCGCTGTCTAAACATTCACACAAAACGTTTTTTTTTTTTTTTTGTAAACGACCAGCTGGCATGCGAATTACTCTGATCATGAGGGACCTGTGCAACCACAAAACCACAAGCCGTATTTATATACGAAATAAGGCAATCAATCACACTCTAAATCTGAACTTGTACCTGGAAAATTATATTACAGACGCCATAACCAACATAGGCTCATCGATCACTGCCGCTAATAGATAAAACGCCGGTTAGTTATTATGTCCGTATAACAATGAGAGTTCGAGAAACCAGTCAAATTGTGGTGAATACAAATATTTACTCCCTCCCCACCCATTGTTTTCGAATACATGATATGCAGTAGGGTTCACCCCGTATATTTTCCTAAAGAATAGAAAATTAACTTATTATTTTACTAAAATTTTCTTACTATCCACACCTTCTGGGGACAAATCCAACGGCTTTCTTTTGTACTGTTTCAAGTTTTATCTATTCGCGGTGAGAAGCTCGCTAGGAGCACTTCTGTTTTCCTCACTCTGGGTAGCGCACGTGCACGCGGTTATGTTGTAATTTTCGGTAGTGCATAGAGGCTTGTCATTGCACGTGCATACACCAGCAGAGGAGGTTGAAGTACCCTCACTCTGGTCGTGGAAAAATTCCACCAGGCGGCGATACCCAAACGTCTCGCCGCGAACAAACCGCGATCGCGGAATCCCGAGGTGACGAGTCTCACAACACTGGCAAGGTCAAACATGCTCTGCTCTTACATCCCAGTCACGCTAGTCACACCCCCGTGCGGTTCTTACGTCACGCTGCTGCGGGCGGCGCTGCTGTCAGCACGGCGCATGCGCAGAGGCCTCACTGCGTGCAAACCTGCTTTCTGCGAGCGCGCAGCGCTCGCGCCTAGTCTGCTCAAACGCTGGCTTGTTTGTAAATGGCGCGTCGGTCTATAGACCTTTTCGCACAACCTCGCACCAGCGCGCAAGTGACGTATCCTCGTCCCGGTGACTTTTTTAATTGCCCGCACCGCCAAGGTCATACAGGCGAAAGGCTTGGAGATGGACGTCATGCATGAGTTAAATACGGATGTTTATTTTTTATTTTTTTATCGTGCTTACAATTTTTGAACGTCTACGGTTGTCTGGCTATCAGTGCATCGTCGTCGGGCGCACAAATAGTTTTTAAGAAGCATACAAGAACAGTCGCGTAAAGAGGTTCGATGAGCATAATAAGCTGTAGCACGAGTGTGAAGCTGCAACATTTTTTAGCTTTACTCATTTCCCAAGGACCCATTTTTATGAAGTCAGTCGATTGCGTGCGTCAATCGCGAGGGCTTTGTATCACACGCATCGCCACGTTTGTGCTCACTACTTCGTCTAAAGGCTCGTTCATACAGCTGCGTTTGACTGCGTTAAGACTGTTTGCGTCGAGCTGTTGTTATGGCGTCCCTTACGACGAGCCAATGGAGAGGCACTGCGCTGCACGGAGCAACGCAGCGCAACGCGATCGACGTAAATCTGCGAACCAGCCTTAAAGGTGCCCGGAGGAGGTTTCTGAGATCGCCTAGATATGACGACAACTCACTCTGCTGGCTCTAAGAACCTAGGAATCCCTAAATCATGACGATACAAAACCTATTTCCCCATTGAAAAAAAAAATCAAATATCGCAACACACAGAACATGCTCCGGCGATGGTAGGAGCATGTTCCGGAACCAGGACTACTGTTAGCCAATAGCGAGCGAAGGATCCTCGCGCCTCAGACCGGTGGATCCGCGGAGTGATATCTCGAATGCGCGCGGCTCGTTGCCCATATACAGCCCGGACTAGGATCCAACCCAGCGAGCGAACGCTCGAGAGCTAACGACCAGACAAACCACTCCCGCAAAAAAAAAAAAAAAAAATTAACATAATGAGTTGTTTTTGAGGTGATTATTGCAGTAGTATGTTCCCTCTCCGCTAAAAATAAAACTTTTCAGCAACTCTTGTTGCTTTTATTATCTACAAAAGCATACACATTTTGTAATAACATCGTTTGCAATATCAACCAAATGTCGCGTTTTCATTGGTCTCATCTCGTCCTGTCTGGCGGAATAATTCTCCTCTCATCACCGGAGATGACCTCGGTGTGATTGATCTTTGGTTGCTTTTTTAATACGGAAATCGGCCGCGCATCGTTATGATTTGTGGATCTCTTGGATGCTTGGAGCCTGCGGAGTGAGTTATCGCCATATTTAGGCAATCTCAGAAACCTCATCAGGGGACCTTTAAGGCAAGCGGACCGATTCGAACCTGGTGCCGATGTTCCGACTAGCAAGGTATGTGAAGGGTATAAAAATGTCTACGTGCCCCCACTCAAGATGCAGCTATCAAATGCCGTGAGCTTATCTGCATAGCCTACGTTAAACTCTTCACATATTTCCTCGATGTGGGAACTCAGTCAAAACATCCCACCATCTCTGTACTCGTTCTTTTGAGAAGGCAAGGTGACGGCTTGTCATTAGCCAGCTTGGTTCGACCCGCCAAGTGCCAGCCAAGTTATAGTACCCCCACCATAGCCAAATCTAGCCACATTCCCTACTCTCTACCCAGTCCGTCGCCTACCTACAGATTCGATCTGGATGAGCATCGTACCGGCGTGCGGTCGTGTATCACTACTGCGTGGTGCACGTTAAAGACCCAAGGTTAGCAGTCATATTGCACTGGCAAAATTTCTCATCTACAGTGCAAACCAGTGTAGCCCCATGCTGGCAGACCAACCTTACGCTGTATATATCACTAAACGTCGAGTTTGACTTTTTTTTACTTAGACTACCCAGATAGCTGTACAGCCACAACCAGCCGGTATATCAAGTTTAGCCGCTAGACGGCGCCGACGGCGCCGCAATTATCAAGATAGCGGCGCCCGTAAGAAAAAGGATTTGTATCACAGTTACACAAAACCTAGCATCTCTCACAGTTACACAACTGACCTGGGTAACCCGATAGCTGTCGCAGGCACGCTCCAGGAACATATCGCGAGGCTATGATCTCGCACTCTACACTTTTAATTCAGGTCAGTCAAGGACTCACTAATGACGTGTAGAAAAGTTTATGACACAAAAACCGACAATAGAATGAACTCGGTTGGAAACTTACACAAAATACATCGACATTGCATTCACTCGCGGAATCACACGAATGTTGTGGTGGGTTAACCAAAATCAATGCCACCAATGGGAGAAACGTAGCGGTGTCCGTTAATGATAATCGAGCTGCACAAACGCGAAGGTGGTCCGATGTGGCATTATAGACACTAGTAATAATTTGAGGCGTCCGGCGTTCGACGCTGGGTTTCGAACGGTGAGTAGTGACAAAGGTCTCTGCTTATCTGTTCGAACCTCAAAATGAAGTCTGCGCCGTGGCATTACGCAATGCAAGCATGACGCTTTGCATTGCGTAATGCCACAGCGCAGACTTCATTTTGAGGTCTAAACAGATGTTCCGCCTCATCATTCGCTGAGCTGATTTCCGTAGATCGCAGAGATTGGCTCTTCGAGTGTTTTGCGGGTAAGTAGACGCGCAGGCATTTCGTAGAGTGTCCCACAACTCCTTCCAATCAGGGCTCGGTGTTTCGACGTCCCAGCGCGCTCCCATCTCCTTCTCTCCCTTGGTTTCTGCCCGTATTTTAAAACTAAACAAAGGTAATCGAACAGTGCTTTCTGGCGCACGCCCCTGGGCCCCCAATTAAGTACGCCGCGTTTCGGTTCAGCCAAGCGCAAATGCAAAAACGAACGGGCAGAGAAGGTGTTGGGCGGCCTTCTCCCATTCCGCGTCTCGCGTTAAAGGGTATTCAGGCAACCGTCGCGGCGCTAACAACGCGACCGAGAGAATGTAGGACACCTGCGGGCAGGAAACGCATCCGAACCGGAAGCGATCGCTTTTGAGAGAACCAGATTTCCGGAATATCGAGTCACATAAGCGATATGCATTAAAGGATCGGCGCACTAGTTGCTTAATTACCTCTTGCCCGGGTGCACTGCAAAGGCGGTGTTTTGGGCCACTTCCGTTCCGAATAAGCGAGACGATAGAAAAGGCCTATTACCGTAATAAAGAAACAAAAACAAAAAAAGAACACGCCTGATATTGTGCGTTTAGACAGTTTGTACGAGGACTGACTGGACTTTATTTTAACCTTTGTGAACACCATGGTACTGATCGCGTCTTCACGTTTTATCCCAAATGTCGGTCGCCCAAATTTCTGCGTAAAAACGTGAGATTTTTTTTTTCTTTTTTTGGCACGAGATATTTTGTGTTATTTGTGTTGAATTTGTTGTGCGTTTTAAACATTCCAAACATTCCGTCTTTGGTTTTTTACTTGGGCGTTTCGTTTGACGATGATTTTCCTGCGTCGTATAGAAGAAAATTATTATTTGGTATCCAAAACAGTACAAAACATTCTGTCGAATGATTAACACGCAGTAGAGAGAACCCATTATTTGTACGGAATAATTTAATGGTGATTACGGAGTACTGGATATAAGAATTCAGGGGAGCGTGACACCAGTAGAAAGATGATGGCCAAGTTGGCGTCCTTGTACTTTCGATTCACTCCGCCGTACACATGCGAACGTAGATAAAATAATTAGACAACTACTTTACGCTACAATACGTTTCTAAAACGCCTCGTCCTGCCTATTTGCATAGGTCTGTAAATTTTTTTAGAATAGCAATAAAAAATGTACGTTTTTTGCGTTAAGGAACGGCATGTTATCCTCACCGAGTGTGGATTAGCACTTTCATAGCTGCGTCCAAACGCCACAATAATAGAATACAATCTTAGACTTTTTCCCAATGGCATCGGGGAAAGCAGTCTGAACATTTGAAGGTAATTTTTTTCGGAATACAATCGTTACATCCATTGCCATAGACGGGAAACATGAATTTTGACACATCGTACTAAATGAAGCACATTGCATTATTGCGTTAAAAATATATATGATGCAAAAACTTCACCCGCAGGTATTCTCAAGAAGAGCGTGTCACACGTAAGGTTTTCTTAAGCTTAAATGATTATTCGAATTCATAATTTATGGTGATCAAGTATAGCGAGTGCCACCAGCATGCTAGAGCTTGGAGCACCTTATAAAAAATACTTAGGTTGTTTATTTAGATATTATATATATATATATATTATTGCCGATATTAATAATCACCCTATGTACACACAATGGTCGGTCGACAGGAAGACAGGAACGATCACTCTTTCACACGGCTAAAAAATAAAAACTTTAGAAAGTCTTTTTTCGAATCTCGCATTTTGTTACGAAACAAAATTAAAAGCGGTATTTAAACTAATCTTCCTAAATTTTACTTGAAAAGTGAGACGATAGCTGACTGAACACGAAACTTCGATCGGGGCGGACGCAGGTTTGCTCGCAACGTTTTCCGACCCAAGACTTACTGGCACAGGATCAGATCGCGTCAACGCCGCCCCTATACAAGTTCTCGGTTCTTCGGCTTTGCTCCGGAAAATAAAAAAGAGGGTCAGTGCACTACAATGGTCACGCGGTTTCAGCGGCGAAAGGTCTGCGTGCCGCACCTTTCGGCAACCGAGACAGCGCGATTATGGGTGTGCGATACCGCCGGCCCTTGTCACAGACTCGAGAGGTATAAATGAAAGACCGCGATGATTGATGTTCCGAATACGTGACTTGAGCGTCACGTCATCGCATTATGCTGGGGACGACATTTCTCCTTGTTTTGTTTTGCCGAGAAACACATTCCACGGTGAAAAATGAACGCTGCAGAAGGTTGGCGTTCAACAGCAAGGCCATCACAATGGCAGCTGACGTGACGTTAGGGAAAGCAACGTAACATCGCGGGGTAGAGGATACGTGCAGGAACTTTTGAAAGTGTGTACGACCACGTCGACACGCGGTCGCTGAACGCCATGGCGCTCCAATGCGAATCATCGGAGGACCGGCCTATATAAGGCAGCTTGCCCACGTCTTCATAGTCGCTGCCATGCGCTCGGTCGTGACGCGAACGGCGTAGAATTTAACGTTTTCGGGGAAGAAGACTTCTGCGCATGCACGAGCTTGCTACCCCAACTCGTTTCTATCTCGTGCCGCTTAGGAAGAAAAGAACTACGCTTAGAGTATCGGCACTCCATTCCTCGATATTCCTGAGGGCACCGCCATTTTGGTGCTTAGTGCAGGAGGAACGTGATATACGTTTCCAAAATGCGACATCCTGGGTTTTAGGTATACCGCGTCAGGAAG
Organism: Ixodes ricinus; assembly: GCA_037355805.1. Lineage (NCBI taxonomy): Eukaryota > Metazoa > Arthropoda > Arachnida > Ixodida > Ixodidae > Ixodes > Ixodes ricinus. The sequence continues at coordinate 27,598 of JAZHYW010054285.1, read as the reverse complement.
CACGGGCGATGTTGATTTGCTTTTCGCGGACTGCTTTCGCATCTGGGGACAAACAGTCATTTTTGTGGGATTTTAAATAAAGCTTCGTGTAATTAGAAAGGATGATTCGAAGCACCAACATGGTTTGATTAAACCGTCGTTACTCTGCAGTGTAGATTATTTAGAGGACTCGAGGAAGAACCGGGGCAAGCGAAACAACAGGGCTAGAGCCACAGTAAATTAGCCGCGCTTCAGAGTACCGGCACTTCAGCCATCGCGTTGCTTAAAATCATTGTGGCCAGCCATGTAAACATATTTGTTCTCTCCTCCAGAAATTTTAAAACAGTCGGCGACGGGGCAAAATTATATCGCCTGAACTTGCAGATCCCGGTCCGAAAGCTCGGGAAGTCACACTGTCAAATCGTGACGCCATCGCTCATTGCGCCCGCTTTCCACTAGGCAACGCAATGACAGCGCCCACGAGACAATCTAGGATTGAAATGTTGATACTCTAAGTCAATTTAGTGGCTCCAAGCAGGGCCCAGGCTGGGGACGCGCGGGCGCACATTGCAGCCGACATCTTCACGTGCTCGCTCCACTCAAACGCTAGCTTTGACAGCGCTTCTTTTTTTCTTTTTTTCGATGTCACTGTTTTGAGCAACGGTTTTTGATCCAGGAGTCGCTCACAGAGTGAGAACGGCAGGGCGTGGTTTGCGAACGCCTGGCCTCCAGCACCCGCTTCATGCCTTCGGCCGTGCTCCGGCTGCAAGCGCGCGCGCTCGAGGTCACGTGACGCCGATGCGTTGTCGAAAGTAGAAAGCTGCATGGAAGGGGAACAACTGAAGCTCCTTCACTGCCGTTTTCACCTTGTCTGTGACTATACACCAACTCATGTTTACAAACAAACCGGAGCGCCTCTAGCGGACGCCACCGGCGCCGCGCATGCGCGGTGGATGGTGGGCAAGAAGCCCGCCGTCGCCCATAAACAAACCATTGAATTGCGTTGTTGTCGGCGTCGGTGGGAGTCCCCGTGCTCTTTTTCGCGTTGGAATTGTTGATTCTACGTCCTCCCAACAATGTCTGACTACTTGAGCGGCTTCAGCAAAATTAACGAGGCAAAACTTTGCGTGAATAATGTGACGTGCGGCGATTCATTTCACGTGGACGCCGCAGAATGGGCGCTAAAGCCTGACTCCACGATGAGATTCTGCTCGCTATTTTCAGTCGCGACGTCGCTCGGGCTGCAAAAGCGTGGACCGTAGCTGAGATGGTGGACGTCGATACTGAAAACCGCAAGTAGAATCGGGCATTACAAGTCGGTGATGGCCACTGGTAACAATGATCAACATCTTCTGTATCTACTGTTTACACTTAGCCTACTTACCCCAACCAACCTTCAAAAGTGTTTTGAGGCCTGCACTTAGTTCTTATCGCAATTACCGGGTCAACGTTTGGTTTACGGGCCGCTGTCGTTTGAACGAGCTGACGACAAAAAGCAGACAAGTTTGAAAGAGCAGACGACAGTTCGAACGCATGCGCAATGGAGTGCGGGCAAGAAGCACCGCGTCCCGCGTCAACAAACCATTGGAATGTCACGTTGTCGGCGTCTGTGTGAGTCTGCATACTCTTTTCGCGTTGGAATTGTCGATTCTACGTCCTCATAGCAATGTCTTACCACTTTAATCGCCTGAGCGAAATTATCAAGGCTCGTTACGCCGCTAAACTTTGCGTAAATATTTGACGTGCGGCGATTCATTTGCATGAACGCCGCAGAATGGACGCCAAAACCATGATGAGATTCTTCTAGCTATTTTCGGTCGCGACGTCGCTCGTGCTGCAAAAGTGTAGAAGGTAGCGGCGATGATCGACGTCGATACTGAAAAATCGGAAGCGGGAACAGACCAAGCGTAACAAGTCGGTGATGGCCACTGGTACCAATGATCAACATCTTGTATCTACTGTTTACACCGAGCCTACTTAAGTCTTTTGAGGCCTGCAATTACTTCTTATTGCAATCACCGGGTCAAAGTTTGGTCTACGGGCCGCTTTTGTTTGAACGAGCAGACGACAAAAAGCAGACAAGTTTGAAAGAGCAGACGAAAGTTCGAACGATCAGGCGGCCGTGTGAATTTGAAGACGCACTGAACCCGTGGGTGGTCCGGACAACTTGGCGGTTTTCTCTCGTTCATGTTGGAACAAAACAAATACATCTGGCGACCACAAAGTGTTGCCCGCACAAGCAATCGTAGTTCGACAGCGTCTGGTTTGCCCTTTCACGGCTACTATCCACGTTCTCGGACGAACGGAGGGGGCAGAAACACATGAAAACTGATCTTCAAACCTTTCCAGACTCTCTTGGTACAGCCCCGTCGCAGCATTTTGACGAGAAGGCAGGTTTTTTGTCTGGTTTCTTCCAAAAGAACACAGGAATGCATGTCTCGCACGGCGACTTCTGCCCACCGCCCCAGACCGGAAGTGTGCCTGACGCGCCACCACCGCGGCGTGACGGGAGAGTTGAGTTCGTGTATAGCAAAGTTGTGTATTTAAGCACAGCTCTATATACTGACCAGGCCTGGCCAGATCGCCACGAGAAGCGGCCGCCGAAATGGAAAAGGTGAGCGGCAGACAACCTGACGAACGGCGAGCCTACGCGACTGGCGCGCCAATGGCTGCAGCAGAGATCGCCGAAACACGACTTCTCCTGAGCGATCAGGCGTGTTTCGGGTCCTCGCCGCTGCAAAAGCTGTGCGCTGACGTCCAGGCTCTTCGAGAAATGGCATCTTCGCGTGCTCTGTGGCGGACCAGATCCTCAGCGCTCCAAATCTCGCGACCGGGCACTCTGGGCGGCTCCAGTCGACGAACTGCCAGGGCTTTATGAGAACAGAGGAGGACATATGGTTTGCGGCACGCTGACTGGCACGCAGACTTCGGCTCTGCGCCTCACGCTGGAGCAGACGTAATTCCGCACATCCGCCGCCAGGCGTCATCCTCGTGCGAATAAGGTCCATTGAGTGCTCTCGTCCAGCCAAGGGGCTGGTGCGACCTAGCACAGAAAACCGACGCCGTCGGCCGTGCCGGGTCGAACCTTGCCTCGAACCGAAAGCGGACAGAGACCTGCCCGGTCCACGCCCGTCTCTTTCTGACGAGAAAAGTGGGCTGCACGCCTTATACTGGACGCCTCACACTGGCGTCTGTCGAGACGTCAGTTAACGCCAATGGTCAACCTTGGTCCGACGCTCGCGTTTCGGAGACGCTGGGCCACAGTAGAGCGAGGCAGGGGCCGACACGGAGACAGGCTCACGCCATCGAAGCGACGCCAAGGTCGCCCGCGGGTGCGAGCTTTTCAGAGTTCGGCTGAGCTTGACTTCCGCTGCCACTCCCCGTTGCGAGTACAAATAGGCCGGCGGATATTAGTTTCGCACGGGCAGCCGAACCCCAAGACGACGCCTCGTGAACACGCCGCGTCATTGTTCTTTCAGAATGACTGCAAACGGGCTTCGCCTGCGTTATGCGACAGAAAATGCCGCTTGATGCGCGGCATACCAATGAAGAGCAGGAATAGAGACCGGATGGTTTATGTTCTGATCGTTAAATTTTCGCGTTATATACGTATAGATCTGTGTAAGGACGTCGTAAAGAATGCTTCCCAGAGGAAACATACTTAGACGGTAGAAATGCCTCCTTCCGTGCTCTTCTATACACGAGTTACTCTCACGTGATTATAGAAATTAGCAGTTTTTGAGGTTTGTTTACGTATTACGTTAGAAATATGGCTAAAAAAAGAAGAAAAAATTTTCAGCCTTTCCACTCTGGTGAAGAAGGAAGACCAGCGGAGCTGCACAATGGATAGTATAATGGCCGGCCGCAAGTCGGCAAGCTAGAGTTGAAAGGCTGTCGCCATCTATGAGCGACGGCGGCAACCAGATACGAGGCTTGCCGCCGTCGCTCATAGATGGCGGTAGGTGTCCAGAGTTCGGTGTCTTCATTTCTTTGTGGGGAAACACGATCCTGGGGACACTAGGCCTTAACAGCTCCGCTGTAAAAAAGGATGGTCAAGGGATGGCAGCGACCGGCAACAAAGAGCCAACAGTGAAATTATCATCGTTGAAAGTAACACAGTACGTACACCTCACGTGTCACACACAGATATCAATTATCTCTTCAATTACATAAATATATATCCCCTAACAGGATGGAAACGACAGGAAGGTCTTTCAATAAACCCTTCTCAAAAGTCTGCGCCAACGCCTGTCCGCCATTTGTTTGATCACGTTCCCCCAGCGTGTATTGGACACGAGAGTCTGACGTCAGCGTTCGGCGTGAACACGGCTCAGCTCGTGTTGAAAACGAGCGCTGCGTCGGCGCTCGGTGGGGATGCGAATCCAATCACAGCGCGTGCTGGAGGCCGGCCATCAGAAAGAGACGCCCTGGCATTCTCGCGCTTTCGGCGACTATACTTGTCAGTAGTGCCCAGTAGCTGGCAACCTGACGTTAGCAAAAAATTGGAAGACCCATATTTCTGCCCTTTCTTCTACTTCTTGCCCATGGCGTTTGTACGTGGGTTAAGCGAGGCAAAAAAAATCGAATAGCTTAATTGAAACTTAAAAAATAAAGATTCCTGCATCACTAAGGGCGCGAACGTAAGAAATTCTGTTCCACAAATCTATATTGTTGTATTCATCATTCTGCAATATACATCAACGATTCTGTCGTCCCTTCGCCTTAGGCCGATTAAAATAATAATTATTTCATTTGATGTCACGGATTAATCTGGCTAAAATTCTTCGCCGATGCACAGCCGTAATGGGTTCTTTTATTATGTTTGACGTTATGCTATACGTCGGTTTATGACTTGATTCGTATATTATCCGAATCTCGCGAAAGTCATCTAACAAGTAAGCTCAAACATTTGCAGAGAAAAAAGTTATGTTCATTGAGCCATGAGCATTTCTTTTTTTATGTTTGTGCAATCAGTCAAACCCTAACTTATACACCTAGCAGAGCGCGTTGAAAGAACTACAGAAAACGCAGAAAGAATAACACAAAGAATAACAGAAAGTACTGCGTGTGTCTGTGATCGCCCTTTGCGTGTTTTATTCTTTCTGTGTTTTCCCTAACTTATATGGCAATTTTTTTACGCCATACAAGACGCTGGTGCTTCTGTTGCTCTTCAGATCTAGGGATGTGGGCAAAGAGAGCCACGCAAGCCAAGCCATTGCCATGCTGGTTCGGTAAAAAAAGGGAACGGTAGGAACTTGTCATCTCGTCAAAACGCCGCAGAGCTGTGTGGATATAGGCAGCACAAAAAACAAAACAAAAAACTAAGTAAGCTGTCAAGATCAATTTTCGTGTGTTTCCTGCCTGCCCGATTCAATTGAGAGCGCGCGCCTGCAAGATGGAAAGCGAAACACTGTCGGGTGAGGATCGCCTGGGTGGGAAGCATTCCTTTAGGGTTAAATCAACGCAGACTTGCTGTCGTAATAAACATTTGTAATGTTCCACCACGAGGGGAGTAGCGACGTCAAGTGGTGCAGACAACGAAGTACTAATTCTCGAGCTTCTTCGAGGTCTTCATGTCCAAACGACAACTGCCGGTATACCATGTCGACGACTTATGCACCGTCGACGTGCTACTTACGGTACAAAGGAATGGCAGGCTTCCAAAGAATTGTAATGTTGTAGTCTGTCCGGGCTAAATGGCTCGGCGTAAAGGAGCGTAATACTCGACGAGGTTGACATTGTAACCGGTTGTCATCGCCCACTCCCGTGCGTCAATTATGCGGCGTCCACGCTGAATTTATGTTGACGCGAAGTGTCGCGGTCGAGCAAACCTCGTTAATTTCGCCGAGGTTACTGAGGTAGTCAGTCATTGCTAAGTAGATATAGAATCAATAGCACCAGCACAAAAAGGAGCGAAGGACTCACACCGACGCCGGCAACGTCGGATCTTAACTTTTTTGTTGTTGTTGTTGTTGTTGTTGTTTTTGTTTTGTTTTAGGAAGGACGCCGCAGCTCATTGCCTACATCCAGTGGCCTTTGCGAGGTGCCACTGGTAGCCACTAGGATAGCACTAGCTCGTTTACCAGCATTACCTGGTGTGTGTAATCACAGACATACAGAATGAAGGCTGTTTCACATGGAGCGACTGTGTAGGAAAAGTATAAGTGCGACTTTCGGTATCGTGCGGCAGAAAGCCCGCTGAGACAGCGAGCACCTCAGCTGCTGTCTACTTGATATTTTTGCCACACGAGCAATGGTGACAGTGCAACTGCGATTTTAATCGCAAAATGACAGGAATCGCACTGCGAGTGTACAAATATTGTACAGTCGCCGCGGGAGTTAATAGCTCCACGCGAGCGTGCGTCTTTTTCCGAGGGGCGCTTGACTGGTGGCTTCCGATAGAACTAGAGATGACGTCAGGGCGAGTCCATGCAGAGTGGACGGGGAAGCCGTCTCAATTCAAAGGAATCGTTGTTATCATCCGCCTGCGGGATGCGTAGTTCGAATGAAAATGGGAGATGATTCCGCAGAGTCATCTCCCATTTTCATTCGAACTACGCTCACCCCCCGCAGATGATAACAACGGTTCCCTTGAATCGAGACGGCTTCCCCCGTCCCCTCCGCATGGACTCGCCCTGACGTCATCTCTAGTTCTATCGCAAGCCACCAGTCAAGCGTTCCTCGGAAAAAGACGCGCCTGCGTGGAGCTATTGACCCCGCGGCGACTGTACCATGTGAACGTGGTTATCAGGAAGGGAGAAGGAGAAAGGGAGAGAAAATATTTATTGTAAAATGAACACCTCGTTTGGCGCTCGAGGGTTATCAGGGACGTCGTTCACATAGCGCCAGCGTCCCGCCTTCAATAATACGATGGTGTCTTCCTGGCATAGTCTCCTCTATACTCACAAAGCGTGGCAGTTCGACGACGGAGCCATAGAGTTCACGGTCGCAGATTTGGAGCGCGAGGATCTGGTAGCATAGAGTATCAACGAGTCATTTCTCGGGGAACCTGGACGTCAGCGCACAGCTTTGCAGCGGTGAGCACCCGAAACACACTTGTTCGCTCGGGTAGAAGTGTGTTTCGGTGACTCGCCGCAGCGGGGCGCCAGTCACGTGGTTCTCCTCTTATTCGTTGTTCGCCGCTCCACCTTTTCCATTTCAGCGACAACTTCTCGTGGCGATCTGCCAAGCTTTGTCAGTATATAGGAGGCTATGCTCATGGGCTTCGAGCGTGCACGCGCAGGCAAAGCACGACGAAAGGCAACGAACGCGTGCCGGAGGCCGAGCTTCCGAACGAGACGCCTGCTTAACACCAATCAAACGTTTAGTGTAATACAATTCCATGTTTCACGGTGCCCCGGTGTGTGACGCGAAGGAAAGGGTGCGCTTTGATAGAGCAGCATTTTTCATAGTTCTTCGGGAATATGGTGAGGGGGCTGGAGGCAGAGATTCTGGAAGGTGCCACCTTGAGAATGCGAGCGCATGGCGCGTACTTTTTCTCGTATTTCGCGGCAACAAACACTCACGGTTCTGGGCTTCAAGGTTGCGCGCTGTACTGTACAGTGAAAGACAGTACACAGTCCTTTAAGTTATTATTTGTGGTGAGTTACAGTTGCGCAAAGCAGCGTTGTGTTCAGCAGCCGCAATCCAACTCTACGTGACTGATGTTGTTGTTCTTTTGCTGTTGTATCTTTCATTTACGCGGAATCTGTTATAGCCATGGTCTTCATGAAATGAGGGTAACATTTGGAAAGACCGTCACAAAACAACTGTCACACGATCGCCACGTCTAGCGGACCTTCGTGCCTCAAAGTCGCACTGTCGAGACCTCGTCCACCAAGTTTAGCGTGCAGTGCCGAGTTCAGGAAAGCTCATAAATGAACACTCAGCGCCACTCAACACCCTCCCGACTTCGCCCGTAAGATTAAGATACATTCGTTTTTGAACGAACTGCGGACTCGTAGATCCTCAGACATCTGGCAGTCACAAATACAACTATACGGAGTAAAGCGGAAGAATGTCGAGTGGCCCCCACTCGGCCCGATCTTGTCTCCGATGACTCCGAATTGAAATGTTCTTTCTTCATATCGCTCCGCGGAGGATTAAGAGTCCGATTCCTTTTCCTCCGTTACAATATCGCGCAAGACGGGAACGAGAGCACACCCAGCGAGGCCGAAAGAAGGCGAGGGAACCCGCGTGCAGGCGCAGCGCGGTGCGGGAATTGCCAGACGGCGCACGCGGATAATCCGAGCATCATCTTTTGTGCCGGAATGCTCTCGGCGGGCAGCGAAGGCAACGCCACCCGGGAGACAAGGCTCGCGCCTTTCCCCGCCAGACGTCACCAACGTTGGGTACACGCAGCGCCACGGCGAACACAACGCTCGCCAATACCGCCTATAAAAGTCAAGCCCTGTTCATAACGACGCACGCTTGTGCAGTTTTGCGGCGACTGTGGTCCAGCTCCAGCATGTTTGCCCGCCACTTGGGGCGAGTTGGGGAGACCCACTAACGATGGCGTCATGCGAAGGCCTCTGTCTTACCAGGTGGTATTGGCGAAGGTCCCCGAAGGGAGGCCGCGCAAGGTGATCTGGGACAAAATCTTGCGCGGAGGAAGGCATCGCGGATGCCTGCATGCTTCCCCGCCACTCTTCGTGGAGATGCTGCCGCGCAGGCGGTCGGAAGCGACGAGGAAACCGGGTAAGGGGGGAAGGACGCCTTTGTGACACCCCCGATGCGAGGCCGTGCACGCGGGTTGACCTCGGTGTCCCGTAAGATAAACAAGGCGCTCGGCTGGCTGTCTCGGCTACCTTGCTCGCCAATAAATCCGTCTTCTCGGAAGACACAGGTGTCGGACTCTTTGGTCCTTTTAATAATTAATTTATGCATTTATTTCCGAGTCCTTCGCAGTGGAAGGGTTGAAAACTGGTCTTGCTGGTAAGTATTAATTTCGGTTAAAACGTGCACAAAGCAGGAGGACCAAAAGATTGGGTTGTGGGGATATTTATACAGCGTGTATTTGGTCAGCCATTTAAAGTTGCGACGAGTCACTCGCTGTAGATGAGCAATTTAGCCAGTGCAGTACAACTGCTAGCCTGGGGTCTTTAACGTGCACCACGCAGTAGTGATACACGACCGCACGCCGGTACGATGCTCATCCAGATCGAAACGAGCAGGGTGGGGCTCGACCCAGTATCCCTGGGATCTGCAGCGAGCTTTCGCTCCACGCGCGTCGAGCTGGTGTGCGCTTTAGCCTACTCGGCCACCGATCCTTTTTTTTCCCCCACGAGGACCAAGCCGAATATAGAGCTTGGGTAAAGCGTGCGCTGTAAAGGAGCGAACCATCGATGATGTCGCGCAGAGGCAACACCATTTAGAATAGACGAGGCCTGAGAGCATCCTTGTGTTTCTTCGTGGAACGTCATCACAGTCGGTCGGCGTTGGTGGGCGCCAACCTCAGCAATTGGACCCGAGCCCGATGCCGAACGTCCTTGGACGCGTTCATTGGACCCGAAGCCTAGCCGAACGCTGAACGCGGTACTCGTGTCCATTCTGTGTCTTCGCTCGATCTCACCGTGTTGTTGTCAATAATATAGCACACAGGCTTTGACTCTTCTATGGTGGTGCAGGCAGAGGGCTTTGTGGAAGGGACTCCTCCTCCCATTCTGTTGCAACATATTAAACGAACCTTTAGAGTTCGAGTTCGCGATATGCATTTTTTTTTTTTTAGCGTTTATCACCCACTCAAGAAGTGCCGAGTCACAAGGATATGGGCGCACACGGGGCTTTTAATATGCTGCGAATGCGAGGACATGTTGACAAAGCATTCCACAACCCAGTAGACAAAGCCGGCAGCGAGGAGGTTTTTATTGGATTGCACTACAGAAAAGTCTGAAACACAAAAATAATGTTTTATCTATATAAATAGAAGTGAAAAAAAAACGTGTAACATTGAGATATTGTATGCCTATTATCAAAACAGGAACTCGAAGAGCAGTCAGGGGGTATACAACCAAATTAATCAAAAGACAACATTCAAAACAGCGGGGCACAAACCTTTCAAGTGGAAAAAGTTCTCAACTCGCGGTCCGAGAGCATTTAGATAATACCTAGACTTAAACCGAGAGTGCACTCGTACATAGCAAATGGGAGTTCAGTGATATTGGTCAACGCCCCCGACTGCGTCTTCAGAAAGCACGAATTGCCCCGAAGGCCGTACACTTCCAGAACAAGAAACGAATGGATAGGGACTGCCGCGTCGCTTGTGATCGATCAGTCATGGGTACACACCACGACACTGTTAGCACGAACAACCGATTGGCGGTATTTCTTTCTATTTCCTTTTAGAATCAAAAAGGATGCAATGAAAACTACCAGTGTGGTGAAAAGTATTTGTTTAGGGCACTAACTAAAGCAATAAAATTGTCCGCCTACAAATACTCATTTCTCATAAGATTAAACGCGAAGCAAGCACCGATCTCATCTCGGCGCTAACAGTGTTCCGAAACGTGCAATCTGAGAGTAACGCGAGCGAGCGCGCTTTTGGACCTCATGCATTGACTGCCTCTGGGTGTACGAACACACCGTCCTCATGCTGCGATGCTGCTCGAAGTTCGAACGTCTAGGCATTTTGGTTGTACTCGACATACTCGACACACTCGTTTCTTTCATTTCAGCTGCCGCGAACGCAAACGAACCTTTTCAGAGTGTTTTTATCGACAATGGGCTCGGCGTATTTACATGAAGGAACGAATACCCTGCGAAGAATCGACGATTTCGCCGTGTGGCACGTTCGTTTTGTACGGGGTACAACAGTTCTGACTACGGCGCACAGCAGACGCCACCGGACAAAATACATCGCTTGTGCTCTGCGTATTTCCTCCATGGATTCGCGGTTCCAGCCCTTAAGGCCACGGTCCCACTGAATGTGGCAGTTTAGGTACTTTTTGGCAGGTCATTACTCATCTCCTTTTAAATACTGTTTTGTGGGATTGATGTCATTCGAAAGGCAATGCAATCCTCTTTCATTTGATATTATGTATGTATTGGTTTATACTGTTCATGCGCATTTGTAGCGTTGCGAATATGATGGCGCGGACCCTCACTTGCTCCGCTGGTTCATGTTTTATGAACGATTCATTAAAGATAACACGGTTCCAATAGAGCAGTTTTGTTAAGATGATGTCGGAGCAGAATGTAACGATATACTTTTTTGGTATTTGCACTACTTTGTTTTTTTCAGCTCTCCAAATATTGCCCTAAAATTGACATTTTTCAGCACAAATATGTTTTTAATGACAAACGCTAGGGCAATGAAATTAGCTACAGATGTAGTGCTTATAATTGGTAATATGCAGAAAAATATTTAATGTTGTGTAAAATTGTTTTGTTTAGATATTCTATATCAAACGTAGCACTTTTTTGTGCTTCGAGTCATGGTAATTCAAATGCCGCTGAGTAAATAATTAAACTATGGTAAAATCTTTTATAACATTTAGAACTACAATAGTTGCCCAAGAGGTGGACGGTGGCTTTTTCTTATTTTCAAAGTCATAACGCTCCGGGAGCCCTTCAAACTTACCTGTTTTTGACGCACATCTTTTTTGGACATCAAACAGATTTATTGGCATCTAATAACATTTATTGTATGGAATAGATATACATTGCGATGTATTAGATTTTCCTAATGATCTTGCTTTGGTTTCTTGATAGTTGTAGAGCTTAGCTAATTTTAAAAACAATTAAAAACTGTTTGGGTGTTTTGTTGCGCTACCTGGCGGATGGCAGACAAAACTGCTGATTTCTAAGTTCAAAAAATTTTCGAGGGCGGCGTTGGCGTCTGTATTATCATCAATCTCCGTGTCGTTTTACCTTCACATTTAGAAAATATATTTGAAGATTTACTATCGATAAATGAACGGTTTAAGTACTGGGTCAGGTTAATAAATCTAAGACAAATAATTACACAAGCGTAGCGTGATATAAAGTGTTCATTATTCGATATAATTGAAATCAATAAACGATAAAGACGAAGAGGGAAAGAATACACCCGAGTTCACTTCATGTTCATGCCTAGAGTCACTAAATGAGCTGCGCTTAAAGTATCGGCACTCCGTTCCCCAAAATTGTTTTGGGCGCCGCCATTTGGGTCTTGTGCAGAGCAAACGCAACTGCCGATCGTCATGATCCAAAAGTGCGACATTCCTCTGCATTAGATGCGGTGCTAGGAAGCTGATGCAATATTGCTATGCTCTGTCGCGGGTTGTTTAAACATTCGTGGAGGACGGAAAAGCGTTTCCTGTGATTTCAGATAAAGCTTCAGATAACTGGCAACCATGATTTTAAGCCACAATATGGCCAAGTGTCGTTACTCTGAAGCGTAGCTAATTTACTGGCACTAGCGGGAACAATGAGGAAGAGGCAGGTGTCAAAAGGTAGTGGCTTGTGGAATCCACGGGGTTCACGTCATGGCCCCTCCAGGTATTACAAGCTTCTTGAACAAGGGCATGAATAGTGTCATTAAATAAGCTACGCTTCAGAGTAGCGACACTTGGCCATATTGTGGCTTAAAATCATGGTTGCCAGTTATTTGAAGCTGTATCTGAAATCACAAGAAACGCTTTTCCGTCCTCCACATTAAACAGTTTGCGACAAAGCAAAGCAATATTACATGAGCTTCCTAACACCGAATCTAATGCTGAGGAAGTCGCAATTTTGAATCATGACGATCGGCAGTTGCGCCTGCTCTGCACAAGCACCAAAATGGCGGCGCCCAACACTGTCGGGAAGAGAGTGCCGATACTCTAAGCGCAGCTCATTTATTGGCCCTACTTCCCGCGAACCTCCTTTCCCCTGACTGAAACTGAAACTAAATATGAATAATACACCATTATTATAGCTTATTTAGTTTTAACCACCTACACATAATGAGAGGAGGAAGCGGCCGGGTAGGAGAAACGCGGGTTTTATGTGCGACTGTTCTAATCAACGTTAGTTCTAACCGTCTCAAAAGAGAGAACGCGCGAGCTTGCGCTGGTTAAGAAAAGACGGTCCAAAGAAAAGAAGCGGCACGCTGTGTTCTTTGTGATTGTGCGTCTAATTGCAAATTGTTGTGTGTATGTTTATACAGCCGGAAGTTAGTCTGCCTTAGTGGGCGTCTGGTGTCTCAGGTGTAGATGAGCAATTTAGCCAGTGCGGTACAACCGCAAACCTGGGGTCTTTAACGTGTACCACGTAGTAGTGATACACGACCGCACGCCGGTATGATGCTCTTCCAGATCGAAACAGGCAGGGGCGGGGTGGGTTCTACAGCGCGCGCTTTCGCTCCACGTGCTTCGAGCTGGTGTGCGCTAGACATGCACTCGGCCACCGATCGCCCCCCCCCCCCCTTATATAAGTATTTGAAGATCGACGATGGACGTCGATCGTCTCGAGGTAATGTAACGTAATAACATTATATAAATAATAAACATATTGAAGGATTGAACGACTCAATTTTTCAATTCTTGGATTGTAATATGGCGGTAGCCTGTTGTACTTACTGTTGATGAAGAGCAATATGAGGTGACGAGGTAATGATTAAATTATGAGGCTCTTCAAGGACGACGATATTAGTGGGTGTCGAACCACAACGTACAGTGCCAGACTTGTTTCAGGTATCGTGTACCCAAAGACCTTTCTTCACCCGCAACAGAATATGGTAGAATCAATGAGGATGCTGCTTTACAACTGTACGTGGAACAGGAAAACTGCATATGTGCACAAGTGCGGCTTATTCGTTAATATGAAGGACGGATTTCTAGCAGCATTGCCTGATTGACTACTTGGAACAAATGGCCTCGTTGACGTAAAGTGTCCCCGTTCCAAAAGATTCTTGAAGCTATACTGAAACCGCAAAGGAGTATGAGGCGAAAAATAAGAAAGGAGCCTGCTGTGAAAGGTCCAAATCACCACCATAGCCTCTACTACCAAATACAAGGGCAGTTACACAATACACAAAGAGGGTTTTGTGATTTCGTTACTGTTTACACTCAAAGGGCATTGATATCCAACGTCTTCAGCGGGATGACACCTTACTTGTCGACCAACGTCGAGCCTTCTCTACTCGAGTGTTACATGGAAGCCCGACGTCCCGCAATCAGCGTAGACGAGTTGTCCTGACCGAAGAATCTTGTTCTCCCGATCCCAGAATCGCAATCTTCATTCATGGCCACAGTATCATATGCAACCGAGGGTGTGGCTCTTCGTCCGCCGAACATTGCTTCGGCGGGTGTTTTACCGTGTAGACGAGACCGTCGCGTGCTGCTGGAACAAGAACCTGCCGAATCTTCACTGAACTGCTTCTTCCGTATAGCTTCAAGCAGGGCGTTTGGTCGACCTCGCACTCCAGCTGTCTATCTATGCTGAACGCCGAACTCAATGATGTAAAACTGCATCGGGCACTGATTGGCTCTTTTCTCAGGTCGTGACATGACGTTGAAATGTAGTTGTTCCTGACCCGTCTGTCTATGCTGGAAAAAGCGGTGGAGAAACTGCATCGTGACGTCGCCGGTGGGAGGAGCCTAATCTCCATCGCCAACAAACTACATCGGAAGAGAACTGCACCGTGACGTGGCCGGTGACGTCGCCGAACAGTGGCGATTGAGTTGAAACTACATCGTTTTTGTTTTCCCTACAGGGAATTTCGGAGAATCGCCGAGTGGGCTAGCGCACACCAGCTCGGAGCACGTGGAACGAAAGCTCGCGCTGCAGAACCCAGGGTCTACAGGGGAACAGCGCACCCGCAAAACAGTCACTCGAGTCAACACACACACAAAGAAAGAGACACTTACACAGCGCTGTGTAAGTGTCTCTTTCTTTTGTGTGTGTGTTGACTCGAGTGACTGTTTTGCGGGTGCGCTGTTCCCCTGTAGATCATGAGCAACCAACTCGCCCGAACCTCTGTGTTAACAAGAACCCAGGGATCCTGGGTTCAATTCCCGCCCCTGCCCGTTTCGATCTGAATGAGCATCGTACCGGCGTGTGGTCGTGTATCACTACGTGCGTGATGCACGTTAAAGACCCCAGGCTAGCAGTCGTACTGCACTGGCTAAATTGCTTATCTACAGTGGGTAACAATGTCGCCATGTTCAGGCAGACTAACCTCCTACTGTATAAACAACTAACGACACATTTTAATTTTTGACTATGTTTGACTGCGTTAGTGCAACTTCTCTCGTGCTGCACGAGAAAGAAAAAATGTTCCATCGGAGGTTAAATTTTCGGTGAAGTATGAAGCAAAAAAGAAGAAAAAAGAGAATATTTCCCTCAAGTTGGGTTCGTAGTAGAAGAGGAGGAAAAAGAAAATCAGTTGTTAGTCCCACGGTGTGTATGGTCTTTTCTTTATGTGTATGTTTATTCTAGTTCAGCTGGCCTTACCTGAAGTAGTTGCTTTAAAATAAAGTATATATCGCTCTCTCTTTACGTGAAGTATGAACGAACTAGCTCAACTTAAGCGTGTTACCGTTGCTTGCTTGGCCTTTCGCTCAGCCAAATCGCTTATATGGGTTGCACTCAAATGAAAACACAATCGTGTTGAATCGTGTAAGAGTATTTAGAATATTTATCGACCACGCCGCTGAACTTGCATCGCTCGAAGAACTTCCTTTTTGTAAGCGCCTTCTCTGCTTGAGTTTGCTGGAAACACAGCCACTTCGGTCCGAGGCACTCGATGGTAGCGTTGGTGACATCCACAAGTATGCGACTCACAGAGCACTGGTTAACACCAATGTTTTCGTCGTTCCTGACGGTTTCCTGGAAGCCGCCAGCGGCGTAGAAGCGTAGAGCTACGAAGACTTGTAGTTCGACCGTCAGCACACGGGCCCTTCGCGACGCCGCTGGAGCTTACCGCGAAGCTGGTCGCACAGCCAGCGAGTCACCCCTTTGGTCAGCCGGTATTCGCCTACAAACCTCGCATCGCTCGTCTCGAAAGCATCCCGGTGATCTCTAAAAACTCGATCCGCTGGCGAACCCAACAGTAGAGATGCATATGTTAGGGTCGCCATCTTTTACGATGCAGTTTGATCTCTGGCTTCGTCTCGACCACTCAGTTAACTGCATCGTCGAAGTGCATCGTGACGACATTTTGACGTCACCGCCAACTGCATCATTTTACGAGCATAGCTCGAACTGCATAGGGAAAAACTACATTTCAACGTCATGCCACGTGACCCGAGAGAAGAGCCAATCAGTGCCCGATGCAGTTTTCTACATCATGTAGTTTGCGTTCCAGCATAGACGGAGCAGTTCGGGCTGTGCTCGTAAAACGATGCAGTTGGCGGTGACGTCAAAATGTCGTCACGATGCACTCTGGACGGGTAGCACTAGTGGTGAGAGAACCAGATCAAACTGCATCGTAAAAGATGGCGACCCTAACAGTGCATCTACTGTTGGGTGCCAGCGGATCGATTTTTAGAGATCGCCGGGATGCTGTTCGAGACGAGCGATGCGAGGTTGGTAGTACCGGCTGATCAAAGGGGTGACTCGATGGCAATGCGACCAACTCCGTGGCGCTCCAGCGGCGTCGCAGAGGGCCCCGTGTGCTGACGGTTGAACAACAAGTCCTCGCAGCTCTACGCTCACGCCGCTGGCGGCTTGCAGGATGAGCGGCAAAACATTGCTGTTCACCAGTGCTCTGTGAGTCGCGCTGACTTGGTGATGTCACCAACATATCATCGACTGCCTCAGATCAAGTGGCTGTGCTCCAACAAACTCAAGCAGAGAAGGCGCTCACAAAGAGTTCTTCGAGCGATACAAGTTCAGCGGCGTGATCGATAAATATTCTCAAATACTCTTACACGATTCAACACGATTGTCTATTTTCATTTGAGTGACCCCATGTAAGCGATTTGGCTGAGCGAAAACCAAGCAATCAACGATAACGAAACTTAAATTCAGCTTAGTATTGCGTCATACTTCAGACGTAGAGATATATATATATATGCTTTATTTTAAAGCAACCACTTCAGGTAAGGCCAGCTGAACTAGCAATTTAAATTCGCTATACACATAGAGAAAATACCACACAAACCGTGGGGGCTAACAACTGATTTTGCTTTTTCCTCCTCTTCTACTACGAGCCCAACTTGAGGGAAATATTCTCTTTCTTCTTTGCTTCATACTTTTCGCCGAAAATTGTAACCCCGATGGAACATTTTTTTCTTTCTCGTGCAGCACGAGAGAAGTTGCACTGACGCAGTCAAACATAGTCAAAAAGTAAAATTTGTCAGTAGTTGTTTATACAGCAGGCGGTTAGCCTGCCTGAACATGGCGGCATTGATACCCACTGAAGATAAGCAATTTAGCAAGTGCAGTACGCCCGCTAGCCCTGTGGGTCACTAGCGATGCATTACGCAGTAGTGATACACGACCACGCCGGTACGATGCTCATTCGGATCGAAACGGGCTGCAGGGAAATGAACCCAGGATCCCTGGGTTCTTGTTAACACAGAGGTTCGGGCGAGTTGGTTGCTCATGGCCCACAGGGGGAACAGCGCATCTCCGCAAAACAGTCACTCAGTCAACACACACAAAAGAAAGAGACACTGGCGCAGCGCCGTGTAAGTGTCTTTCTTTTGTGTGTGTTTTGACTCTCGAGTGACTGTTTTGCGGGTGCGCTGTTCCCCCTGTAGACCCCGGGTTCTGCAGCGCGGCTTTCGCATCCCATGTGCTCCGAGCTGGTGCGCTGGTCTACCTGGCGATTCTCCGCAATTCCCTGCAGGGAAAACAAAAACGATGTAGTCTCAACTCAATCGCCGACAGCTCTGGCGACGTCACCGCCACGTTCACGGTGCAGTTCTCTTCCGGTGTAGTTTGTTGGCGATGACGATCAGGCTCCTCCCACCGGCGACGTCACGATGTCAGACTTCTCCACCGCTTTTTCCAGCATAGCCAGACTGAGACACAGCCCCGGCAGCGGCGCAGGCGCTAAGCGTCACGAGGGGAACGTGATGGTGCTCGAGCCATCCCACCGTGAACCAATGTTTCGGCCACCCCGCGGGTGCGTGTCGCCATCTATTGGTTGAATCTAACGCCTTGTTCAAGATGGCTGCCGTGGGACCTCAGCCTTAAGCAAGAACACAGCGAAGATTCCCGAAGTAGTGCAGTATGATTACGCGAATAGATAGCGGAACATGCCTGTAAGACCGATTCAAAACTGGCAGTGACTTGGTACCAAAGTACTGGTCATGGTGCTTCACCCCAAGTTTTGGTTTCGTTATTCATTTTGTTCTGTGCAAATAGCCTATTTTACCAGACACTATACGAAGCGCACCAGCAATCCTTTTGTAAAGGTTGCCTCCATACGCCACCGCTAAAACTACGCAAGGCATTGACGCAGATGCAGTCGTATTTTGCCACCGACATTAATACCGCACAGATTCCAACGACACCTCCTTGATATTTCCTGTGTCCGTCGTAACACTTAAGTTTCACAGAGTATGAGAAACATCAGACACCAATGCATGTAATTATACAACTCATTTTATCCGTCATTTTATGTAATCCCTAATCAACGACTCATTCATACACAGGTAGATTACCGTAACCAAAACGCTCGACAGCTCGCATAATCATCCCAAGCTACATGACCACGCTTTGTTCAAGACTTAGCTGCAAAACTTCGTCGACGTCATCAGGATCGATAAAGGAAACTGTTCGGCTTATCTTGTCGCATCCACCACTATTATCGTTTATTTTATTCTGGTTCAAAACCCGCGTTACAAAAAAATTTCATTTTCTTGAGGTGCAGGGAATACAAACAAACGGAATTCATGACTATGGACCTTAAAAAAAAACATGTCTACTGGCGGGACACTCTATCCAATTTCACTGGATTCCCATGGCCACTGCCATGCCTGCCTGGTGACCAGGGGCACATGCAAGACGGTGGGACGAGGGACCTTGACATGGCCGCCTGCTGCGATTGGTCAGCGGCACGGCGCTGACCAATTGGAGCAGGCGGCGATGTCCCGGTCGCTCCGTCTTGCATAGCCCTCCAGGCGGCGAATGCTTGTGCACGATGTGCCCATCAATTGAATACAAGAATTACAGCCCCACATGCGCTCTTTCATAAAACGACATGCCAAAAATGTAACGAAGACTCTATGCGGCAATTTCCGACGCATAAATATATACTGCTCGTCTTTAGACCTTACATTCCCGAGATTACCTTCAACGCGGCCTGCTTCGGCGTACGAAAGCGGTTGCACATCGACTGCGGCTTGTCACGTCGCCTATACATACATTTCTTCAGCAACTCGGAGTCTCGGAGGAGCAAACGCCTCAAGTTGTCAAGGCTGCGCCATATGTTGGCGAGAATGCGAAATAAATGACCAAGAAAAAGCGGACAACTTACGATTCACTTCTCCCTTGCTGACCAACCATTTTCAATTGAGAAGACCCGGGGCGCTCGGGATACGCCACAGAAAGGGTACGAGGCCACGAAGTCACTTTTGTGTTTTAATCCAGGATACCGTACACGCATAGACTGTAGATGATGAGGGTTTTCTACCTGTGATCAGTGCAATATGCGTGTGCCTCTTGACATCGTAGATTTCAGTTATTTTTCATTTCTCTCTACTCCTCTCTCAAAATGACAACTATCTATGTGAACCGTGCACGGACCTTGCTTGCTCGTTGTTGGGGTTGGTCGCAATGTAGCAAGGCCATGGTCGTGAGTGTCAGTAGCGGAGCACAGCTATTGGTTTGACGTCATAGCTCCCGCGACCGGTGGAGTTGCGCTGCGCGGAATGCAGACTTGTACACGTTGCTTGAAAAAGGTAGTTTGTTACAAGTAGAATTGTTCTTAGTTAAAAAAAACTCAGTTTGATTATTGATTACTCGACAAAAAAGGTATAATTGGCCATTAACTGAAAAGTAACCGTTACTTAGTAGTGCTATCGCACCCTCATTGCATTTGACGGAATGTCTAAGCAAGGCGTTTTTTTTTCTTCTGCATTTTCTCTTTAACCTGTACAAAGAAGACAAAGAGGACGAGCTTCCCAGGTTAACTTCGTTGTCTTCCTTTTTTCATGCTCTTTGTGTATTCTCTATTTTACGGAAATTACAAGTTCTCTGTGTTTGTCTTGTGCAATAAAGTCAGTGTCTCTGCTGCGGCGACTCTAGAGGGCGCCGAACAAAGATTTGTTCTCACTTTTAACAAAAACGCAGACTTTTTCGTGTCATTGTTGAGTCTGGCCGAGTTAAACACTGCGCAGTTACGTACGAGTTTATCTCTTACAGTGAATGTACGGATGGGCACCGCGACTACGTGGGCGTGGAATCATTTATAAACTGACGTATTTCTTTTACACTGTTTCGTTCCACTGACACGTCAGCTCTGCCTCTCTACTAGTTCGCACGTAAGACATTTTATTTAAGAAGATCGGTTGAGGCGTCTTTATTATGAACTACTTCCGTTACAAACATTTCTAATCTGTAATGATTCCGTAGTATCACCTTTTTTGGGAGTTTACTCTCGACTACTATACGCCTCTTTTTTTTTTTTTGCCGTGTAGATGTTGGTATTTGGGAGACGTTAGTCGTCTATAAATAAATAAAGAAATATCACAATGATTGCTAACAAAGAAGAACAGATTGACCTTCAAATGTTTTTACAGCGATAGGTCAGATGGCCTTCATATACGGCGACACTGGTTCACGCTGTAGATAGAAAATTCGACCAGTGCAACCCGGGTATTTTTAAAATTTAACTAGACCTACTATTTTTTGCTTAGCACCTCGAAAATATTTTGGATGCATCGGTTACATCCAGTGCACTTCCCTTAGAAGTGTCGCAGCAGTCCGCGGAAAACGAACGTGAGCTCCCGAGGAAATCCCCGCGCATTCCTGATTTCGGCCTCCCGGCCCCGGCCAGGACACCGCCCAGCCGACATCGCGGGAACAATTAGGTCCGCCCGCTCCTCGGCTTCGAGACGGACAATGGCCATTACTTCCTCGTGCGGTGCCTTCCCGGTGCATGCAAGAAGCGCGCGCACGCGCCGGCGAGCGCGTCTTTCAGCGGGTGCACCAAATTGAGGCCAGATTGCGTCGAGCCACCTCTCGTTAGCTCGGCGGCGGCGCGACGCGCGAGTGCGTAGCGGCGCTGAAACCGGGCGACCTTGCGCCGCGTTGAAAAAGCGGCTTTTGTCGCAGACTGGACCACGTGACCCGGGCGCCACCCCTGGGACGCCCGCGAGACAATTTCGAGCAAGGTCGGGCTGCGCCAGCAGCGTCAGCCGAGTCCCGTACCGTTACCGCGATGTCGCAAACGATGCCGGGTAAAGAAAACGCTCCGCGCCGACTTGAAAGAAAAATGTCTGGCTTCCGTCACCCTCCCACGACGAAGCGCGGCCGGGACCGGCGCACGTTGAAACCGTATGCATAGCGTATTTACTCGATTAATAGCCGCAGTTCTTGCGAACAAGGCCCTTGCGTCTACTCTCCTGCAGAACACGCACATACGGCCAATCATCGCGTTCTGCATTAAACAAACGCGGCGAATAACAACGTTGAGAGCACGATTCTCCGTGAGAATGCCGTCTTCTGAGCTGATAGCAATTTCGCGTAACGTCGTTATCTGTATCCCTTATATCGCTGGCATATTTGTGCCGATCGCGGTGATTCGTTATCCCCGTGCCCCGCGGGAAAGCAGACCATAGCATCTCTAGTCTCCGCCATTTTAAGAAAAGAAGGGCGGGGCTTAAATGTTCACGTTTCCTGCTCCGTGAGCTCGTTTCTCGATATTCTCGTCAGCTAATCCGGACAATCTCACTGGCTGAGTAGCGCCAGTAAGAGGCTCGGGACCGGCAACGACCTTCGATTCTTAGGCTGTCGGTGACAATAGAATAATCAAAGCCCGCTAAGCAGAATTTTTACGTCATCGCAGTCAGATCGGTCGTGCAGACACTGGTTGGGCACGAGGGTGCTGTGTCATTGTTCGGCTGCGTCTCGTGTACAATGGGCGCGTTAAGTCCGTGTTCCGGAGCGCGGGAGTTTGGCGCTCCGTTCACTCAGACAGACAGGAGCACGCTCTTCGTACACCGAGTATTTCTCGGAGCGCGAGTGACTTCTTCGCGCTCCGTGACGTCACGTCCACAAGATGGCTGCGCCGACCAGAAACGTTGTAGTGACGAAGAACACTCCCGGACCGCCGCCCCTTTTCAGTTGAATAGTGCTTAATCCTGCAGGTGAAAACGATTTGATTTAAAAGCGAAGAAAGCAATTAGCGTTCGAAAAAGGTTCGTTCGTGCATCTCGCCACGAAACGGGTTTATCTATCCGACGGTAGCGTGCCGCAGCGACAGAAAAGTTGTCGAGATGAAGAGCCTTTCTACCGCTGCCCTTTTAAAATGCTTAGCCCCGCGAATCAAGATACTTCGATTGAAAAGCCTAAACATCAGTTAGCGTTGCTGAAACGGTTTGTTCATTGCACTCTCGCCTGCAAACGAATTGACGTGCTATCTATTGAACGGTAGTGTGCCGGTATCGGCGTGGCACATCGACGGGTTCCGTCTCACGCTGCAAGACGAACAACGGAACATGTGGCAAGTTTGACAGTTTCCTGCATGCGTCGACAAGCAGGTTTAAGAATGTTGCCTTTCATTTAAATCATGAACGGCATGCATGGTGAATAAATATATCGGTCAAGGTAACTTTTTGCGTATGTGCTTGAAGCGAGTCTTCAAAATTTTCACGAACATTAAAACATTCAAACTTCCTTAAGTCACCGTCTTTATTATTATTATTATTATTATTATTATTATTATTATTATTATTATTATTATTATTATTATTATTATTATTATTATTATTATTATTATTATTATTTGCTCTCTACCGCTCCACAGAGACCTTTATTAATTTATCTTCGAAATAATTTCGGCTTCTGCCACCCGCATCCACAAGATACCGGGTTCGTCATAACCGTGTAACCGTGGGGTCGGAAGTGGCTCATGCGGCTCCCCGATAGTTTTGGTGTGTCGTGGTCCTGTGCGCTGTGCTCCGTTTACTTGCTCCGCTCGGAGTATGAAACTCAAAGCGTCGGAGTGGGAGTAAGGACTGCGGATTTAACGCGCCCAATACGTCAGAAGGACGGACGGGGTCGACTGATCTGACTAGGTGTTCGGCGCATGCGTGACGCCGCCATAATTTTAGACATAGCCTCCTCTATACTTACCAAGCCTGGCAGTCCGACCACGGAACCATAGAGTGCCCGGTCAGAGATTTGGAGTGCGAGGATCTAGTAGCACAGAGCATCAAAGAGCCATTTCTCGGGGAACCTAGGGTGCCTGCATGTCTGTCTGTCTCAGGGTGAAGACATCCATTGTTGCACTGAATGTTCAGCGCGTGACGCTCTCGCGCACTCGGTGCGTGACTTGGGCGCTAAAATGGCGTCTCTGCATTAGCCAAAGCTACGCGCTCGAGCTGATTGACACCGGATTGTGCGTACTTCAAAGTGCATAAAAAACGATTGGGCGTAAAAATGGCTGAGATGTCACCACTCAAGCAAGAGCGCGTGTGTATGAAGGCACTCTAGGGAACCTGGACGTCAGCGCACAGCTTTTGCAGTGGTAAGGACCCGAAACACACTTGTTCGATCGGGAGAACTGTGTTTCGGCATCTCGCCACAGCCGGGCCCCAATCACGTGGCTCTCCTCTCATCCATTGTCGGCCGCTCTACCTTTTCTAATTCGGCAGCCGCTTCTCGTTGCGATCTGCCACGCTTTGTCAGTATAGGAGGCTGTGCTTTAGTTTACAGGAGGCAGAAGGCCGTGCATGCGAGGGCTCGTGCCGTCTCCTGCTTCACACGCACAGAGGACCAGCCGGGTTGTCGTACAAGTCATACCTGCAGAAAGACGCAAGTTTCTTCGATGCCCTGCGGCATCGGTGGCGTAGTGAAACTGGCTGGTGAAATCGGCCTATTGCTGAGTCGGTGTATAGGGAGTATACACTGGCGGCCGCATAGCTGTGTGCGCGACTGCCGAGCGCGTGCTGACGGCGAGCTTCCACAGTTCTTTCGCAACGTTTATTCCACACCATCAAGATTGGCGGTCTTAGCACCTTATTAATGTGAGCTCGTTCTGATCACGCTTGACAGGCTGAACTCCATGGGACGAATATGCTGCGAATAACCGACGAATTTTGCCCGGCGGCTTTTGCTCTGCGCGTGGAATCAACACAGTGGCTGCTAGCGTCGCGCGCAAAGCGAGCGTGCTGTCGGGCGGCGTTCGCCAGTTATTCGTCACATAATTCGTTCCATGGAGTTCAGCCTTTAGAGTTCCTGTATAGGCTCCCTACGGGAGCCAGAGTTGCGCGTGTTTTCCACGTGCCGCCACGCCGCTATTCGCCGAGATCCGATCACATGAAGAGCCGGATCAGGTGCCGTGCAGGAAAGAAGACGTTGCACGCACCCGGCGTGCGTTCCCCTGCTCTTGAGCGCGCCGCGTGCCTCAAACGCGCGGCGCCGCTATTCGCCGAATTCAGTCACGCTGACGAGCGGGATCAACATGCCGTGCAGGAAAGACGGCGCTACAGAGATGAACGCGCAACTCTGGCTCCCGTAGGGAGCCTATACAGGAACTCTAACCATGCGCACTAAACAGCGCCCTCAAATGTGGCGTCCAGTGAATATCACCTATACTTCATTTACCCTTAAGCTGAGATTATACAGTTAAAGCTAGAAGTACGAGCTAGCTCACACTGCTGACTTCAACAAGTGCATTTCTAGCGCGCGTGCTCGGTCTGCGGGAGAACGTTTCAAAGCAGCTACAGCGTGCTCTCGTGCTTGTGGTATTGGTTGCAGTCTCAGCTTAAAGGGACTACTGCAACGAACAAATTTTTTTTTCGTGAGAGGCATGTATACGGTATATATATATATACAGGGTGTTTCACGAAAGGTGGACAAATTCTATATTGCAAAAACTACACGTCGCACCAAAAAAAAGCTTCTGTCGTTTTGGTCCTGGGCCAGGGGCCTATTTAGGAAAATTATTAAAGTCCGGGATAATTATATTGTTAATTATTTTTGCCTTATTAACTTTTTTAATATTGGGTTTAAGGGCATGGTTTCAATTAGAAAATTGCTCAGCATCATCAAAGGATACTGAATCAACAAATTGCATAACGATAGAAGGCACGCGAAGCATTTTACGGCTTTCTGAAAAACCGTACAAATTCGACGGGTTTTTTAGTTTCGGTTTGTTATCGGAGCGCACCTCAGCCCCGGCAGCACCGCGCCCCGTGTAGAGATAGTGCAACCAGCCTCTGCTACGTCGCGCGATGACAGCGCAGCAGAAGTTGGCTGCACTATTTCTCCACGGGGCGCGGTGCCGCCGGGGCTGAGATGCGCTCCGATAACAAACCGAAACTAAAAACCCGTCGGCCAATATCACGGTTTTTCACGGAAACCGTAAATGCTTCGCGTGCCTCTATCGTTATGCAATTTGTGATTCAATGCCTCGATGAGCTGGCATTGTTTAATTGAAACCACGCACGCAGACTAATATTAAAAAAGTTAACTACGCAAAAATAATTAACAATATAATAATCTCGGACATTAATAATTTTCCTAAATAAACCCCTATTGGACAAAACGACACAAACTCGCATGGTGCGATGGGAGATCTCGCATGTCAATTTGTCCACGCTCGTGAAACACCCATATATATATATATATATATATACAGGTATTGATATATTGATACAAAAAAGTGTGCTAATATATATATATATATATATATATATATATATATATATATATATATATATATATATATATGCATATGCACTTTTTTGTATACAATATTTACATACGTTGTACGCACTTTAGGTGCAGAATGTGGAGGTCGCAGTCCACTAAGCCTCGCCCCGTGCCACCGTTACCAGATTACCTTAGTTGTGGGACTTCCGCGGAAGTGGGTACCCCCCCCCCCCACACACTTATCTCAGTCCGCCTCCCGTCGTTTGAAGCGTCATCTAGATTTTGTTTACGAACTGTGCGTTCCATAGAGTATGGTGGTACGCCACCTGGGCGCTGCGCTTCACTAACGTACGTACCCCATAGAACCTACTGCAGATACCATAGCAGCCGTCCGGCGCGTCGAACGACGGGAGGCGACTTGTGGTGAGTGAGGAGGGACTGCTCGTGAACGCAGCGTCTATGAGCAGTTCCGTAACTGAGAATAATGTAATAACGTTGAGCCCTGCTTACAAGGTGCTTACATCTCACTGGATGGGGAGATGATTGACGTGTGCAAGATTTCTTGTAAATTTGTATCTCCGCGCCGTAATAGTATTTTAATCTGCTATATTTTGTTATGTTTGAGAAGCAACTAATCAAGGTAGGGTCATCATTGTTTTCAAATGTATCCTGAGATTGCTTCTCTCGCTTTAGTTCGAAACGTTAACAAACATGGCGGCCGGCGTTTGCGAAGTGGTGATCGAGTGAAGCTCTTTGAGCTCGTCAATTTTTATGAGTACTGGTCGTTTTTTGAGTTCTGCAGATCTGTTTAGAGGAAGATCTCATCAACCGGCATAGTTCGCAGCAAACAACTGTCGTAAGTACGCGCATTCGGAAGCGCCGTGTGGATACTTGGGTTCGTAGCTGGACTGGCCTACGCCTAGCGTCCCACATCAACTATTTTGATCGATCTGGCTCGATTTCTTTCTTTGTGCGTGTTGATGCTGAATAAATATGTTGGTTCCCGTAAAGCGGCCCCGCTGTCCGTGAATTGTTCAACCGTCCTGATTGCAACCATGGTTTC
Organism: Ixodes ricinus; assembly: GCA_037355805.1. Lineage (NCBI taxonomy): Eukaryota > Metazoa > Arthropoda > Arachnida > Ixodida > Ixodidae > Ixodes > Ixodes ricinus. The sequence goes on along the minus strand of JAZHYW010054285.1, from coordinate 822 downwards.
CAATACCGAGAAGATACCTACACAGGTGAGAATTTGCGAGCCATTTGGCTGGAGGCAATAGGGCGTTCGGCTGGTATCAAGTTAGTCGTTCTTGCCATTCCGCTTCAAAAGGCAAGTAGCTCTAAGGATTTTGCAATGATCCAGGCCTGCCAAAGTGAATGATTTTAGGTCACGCTTTAATTGTGGGTCATGACGTTCTCTCAGCTTGCTCGCATGATGACATACGAAAAAGAAGAACAAGAACATAAAAAAATTGTAATGAATGCATATTTATTTTTGTTTATACCTAAGTTACACTTGGTCGTTTTTTGCCGCACATCGACAAACGCATGATGAAACCCTAGAACGCCGCTTTCGTGATCGATCCTTGCAAGCCCTGTAAAGCTTTTTAGACGGGGGCGGAATAGCAGACGGACGAAAGGAAATGGACGCCGACAGAGAGCGTCGTTCATGTCCGCGTCCAATGGGCAGGGAATAGCAGACGATGCCGGAAGCTGCTGCAGTATCTGCTCGCACGACTAGCAGGCGGTGTCAGACGCCAGATTAGACGCGCCGGATGTCGCGAAAAGGAAGGCATGAGGCTTGTTAGCGGGTTCGGCCGAGCAGCCAAGCTAATCCAGTAGTAATTGCTAATTGGCGAGGCGACTGATTTGTGGGCGGGGCTATAGCGGGCTGCTGACCTCCACCTAATTTGCGTCTAACGGCTTAAATATTGCACAATTTTTTTTTCTCGTAAAAAAATTTACACAAAAAAATTTTTTTACTGAAGTGTTTTCTTAAGGGTGAATGGAGTTATGTGTGATGACATTCCACAGAGTTCAA
>JAZHYW010054284.1:0-12151 GCA_037355805.1 Ixodes ricinus | reverse complement strand
GTCGAAACGGTCTCTCCTTTGCCGAGTCCTCTCGAAGACTGTAGTTTATGAAAATCTTCATACGTCGAATAAGCTTTTATGTTTCAATCTCGGTGCAATCTTTTATGAAGCGAGACTCGAGCTGCAACGCCAACCGCCGTTTGCTCTGCTCTTCTCACTCATCTTCCTCTGTGCTTAGAACGAAACAATACACCCAACGGCCACACTGATAGTACGACTGTACGTAGCTCTCCGAATAAGATGGGTTCGTCTCAATGGTTCCCATCCGGTTGGCCAGAATTGTTTTCTTCCGTAGGTTCAATCTATTGATTCGGATTTTGTTTTAGGTGATGGGGGATCAGTGGCTGAGTGGGCTAGCGCACACCAGCTCGGAGCACTTGGAGCAAAGCTCGCGCTGCAGGACCCAGGGATCTTGAGTTCAATCTCCACCCCTGCCCGTTTCGATCTGGATGAGCATCGTACCGGCGGGCGGTCGTGTATCACTACTGCGTGATGCAAGTTAAAAGGATGGTGAACCGAAATTTGGATTTCAGAAAACAATGCAGGAGGGGTAGGCGGGACGCTAGAATCCGTGCAGCACCAGCGATAAGGCGATAGCAAGAATGGACGGCCATATCTTTCGAAAAAGAGGTCGCGATTGAACGAGGCCGACGAGGCGCGTGATGTCAACATATCTCGTTTCCTCCTCTCTTCACTTCAAAACCTCCAGGCGGCGGGGCGGAGAAGACGCGAGGCCCTTTCCCTCTCCTTCTCGACTTTTTACGGAGAAACAAGATGTCAACAAATCCCAAATGCGCCTGCTTTTTTTAAATTTTTTTAGAAAAATACGGTTATTTGTTTGAGATATTGCTGTATGAGTGATGTTTTGGTGTTTGAAGCTTCCCATTGCACGCTTCTGCCGCCGTGTTTTGTGGAATCCCCATTTCGGGTCAGCATCCCTTTAAAGACCCCAGACTAGCGGTTGTAGTGCACAGGCTAAATTTTTCATCTACAGCTGGGAGACTCGTCGCTCGTTGAGGCAGACCAAGTTCTATGCTGTATAAACATACACACACCCCATTTTAAATGCAGCCTGAAGCCGAGATAGAGCCAATGCCACGAGCACGAAAGCACGAGGTCGTTGCCTCGAAACGTTCTTCGCAGACCGAGCACTCGCGCTAGAAATGCGCTTCTCAAAGCTGCAGGGGCGCTGGCTAGCTAGCGCTTGTAGCTTTGGCTTCAGTCTCGGGTGAACGGAGTATAGAAATGACTGTACTTGAGGAGCAATCTTTGTTACGCCGCATTCACACCGGCGTTGGAACCGCGTTCGCAGAGCGGTTTCGAACGCCGCGATTGTTTCGAGATCCAATGCAATTTCACGCGCATCTGATGGAAACGAAGCGAATGCGTTTCCAACGCCTCTGTGAAGGCACCTTTATAGGCTGTATCGGTGCCGGTAATTCACCGTTAGTCCGACGCTTCCTTCTCGCCTTGTCATGCGGATTTACTCAGGCCCTTACGATGCTCCGTTTCGACTCAGGTTCGAGGGCTACCAAGTAAGTCCACGAGGCAATGAGGCCGGTCAAGCTTCTGGACAGCGCTACATCGCGGCGTTTGTCGTGCCTTCTATGCGCATGTTGCCGCCAGTCTTGTTGTATGCGTTACTCGGAAAAAAAGTGAGCGATTACAATTACAATTACTCTCGGTTAAAAATACTTTATTAGATTATTCGACTACTTGACAAGAAACGTAAATGGCCGTTACTTGAAAAAAAAAAGTAACCATTACTTTTTCAATAACTTCGGATTTTTTAAAACAATTTGTTTGCCGGTTTGAAGAGGGGTCTTTTTGTACTTTCCATTATTTGATTAGAATTTTCGAATTACGAATTACTCATCTCCTAAACTTGACCAATTTCGGTAAATCTTGCTCCGGTCAGAGACTTGATTCGAGGATTCCTTGGTAGGGAACTTGTTTATACAAAGGGCGTCATTAGAAAAGGGATGAAAAAATAGTAACTCTTACGAGTAACTTTAATACTTAAAAAGATGATCGGATTACTCTTGCGATTATTTCTTAATAAACGTATTCGAGTGATAACAAATAGCCTAAAAAATCAATTGCAAATATTTTGACTACTTGTAATGAATGGCGTACCAGTCTCGATCCAATTAGGCGCGAAGAATGCTATCACGTTTTGAGATTTGCCTTGCCCCGCTTTAAAATGAAAGGGAATGTAGAGTATTTGTTTGCGCAACTCCGCACACTATTGCCAATTCTCTTTAATTTTTTTTTGTCGTTTCTCGCTCAATTCCTCCTGCGCGCTAAGAAAACATAATGCGTACCTCAGGAGTCTGAGAGCCGAGGACTTATTCCAAGAAATGTTTTGACAAGTATATATAAAAGAAAAGGTTTTAGTATTCTTTTTGAACGTCCCCTATGCACCAACAGATTGCTCCGTTGGCACGCGGGAGCTGTGGCAACTGCACCTGCTCAGGGAGCCATCTTTTCACAGACTCTGTTTCACAATCGAATGCCAATCTGAGGGGATTAAATTGACCTTACAAACGCGAGTAGATGCATGCAAAGCGTTGCTCTAAATCTAGTTCGTTTATCGAGAAAAGCAGATGATGCCAGTCAGGTGACACGTGAAAGATAAAGCCCCAAAAGACGTCGGCACTTCTTTTTATTTCTCTCCAAAATTGTGATTTCAGGCATTAGAAAAGTCCATGCCTGCTTTTGAGAAGATAAGCTCTGACTGTTCAAAAGACGCGCTTAAAATGAAACGAGCTCGCTTTTGAGAGACGCTTTCTGTGGTTCAATATATGTAAATATAAAGAAAAAGAACCTTGTGAAACGGCGGGTAGTAGACGGCATGCTATGGCAGCCGAACGCGTTCGCGAGAAGCAAAAAAGGAACAAGCTGGCGGGAACCTCTCGCAACGGTCGTTGACGCAAAAGCAGAGAGATAGAGACAAAACGTGTCCTTTGTAGAGCATGCGCAACCTGCTTGCGACAAAAATAAATTGACGAATGGAATTGCAACAGTTTTCTTCAAAGCTCCGGTGAGGGATCGGAAGAGGTCGGTAAGTGGTACTTGCACTAACAAGTACCAGGAGCCAGCTGGTCCATGCCGAATTGTACGGGGCATTGCCGAAAGAACTAGGTCAAGGTTTGGGCAAGTTACTTTTGAGGCGGATGACGCTCGTGCAGTTTGCAATTACGCCTCTCCCTCCGAAAAAAAAATGAATTTAAAAAAGACGACGTTTTTAGTAATTCTCATTGCTCGTAGGCCAATTAGCTGGGACGTAATTCAAAGCAGATGGCCGCAGAATGTATGGGAGCTTATCGGGGACGTAAAAAACGGCAGACCCAGAAGAGCCTTCACCAGGGTCCTGCAGACGAACGACGATAAGTGTAAGGCCAATCGCACATTCTGTGGTTGCCAGGTTTTTTCAGCATAATCAAACTTGTATAGTTATTTTTAGTCGGAGCTTTCCAGTTGGGAAACCCTACCGATAAACCAAGATAACTTTTCACTACCTGGATTATGGAACTAGAAATCTGTCTCTGGAAGCCTGAAATCCAGATTGCAGACAAAGGAATAATTTCTGAAACCCTGAAATCCAGATCGAATCCAGATAGACTTCTAACTCCATGATCTAAATAGCGAAAAATTATACTGGATTTTTCGGTTGGGAAACCAACAAGGAAACCATGCGACAATCGAGTGCTCTTAGAAATGCGCAAGAGATATGTTGCTAAAGCGATCTGGAGGAAGGGGTGTTCTTGTCACCTGCTTTGCTTCAGTCCAGTGGTCCACGGCGAAAATATAATCACTGATAGGATGATAGGATGGAGTAGCCGGCCATGCCTTCACGGCGGCCAACATCTCTAATTTCTTTTTTTTTTGTCATTTAATAAAGAAGGAAAGAAAAGAGATGAGCAGGAAGCAGCTTCGGTTGACCTACCTCCAGCGCGAGCTTTCCTACCTTCGATGACGCTTCGGCGTCTCGTGCACCCGCAACCACAGCACGGCGGAAGGCAGGAAATGCGTGCTGTAGGTCGGGTGTTTTAGAAAGATGCCCTCCCATTCTCGACCCACCAGGAACTATGGCACAATCGACCCCTTTCGAAAGACGGCCCTCTGTTGGTACATGCGGAATCTCGGCAGAATGGCGGACTGAAACCGCAACGTCACAGCACACTTTGTGCCTCAAGTTAGATTAGAAGGCAAAAAGAACACTCAGAAGAAGATGATGAGAGCAATGACGTTTCACCTTCGACGCTTTTCGGTTGGCTCGTCGGCTCTCTAACGTGGCTCCGACGTTCGCTATCCTATGGAATTACTTGCACGTTAACGATGACAGTTGTTCTGCCATTGTGCGGTGGTTCAGACCTTCTAGCAACGTTACTAAAACACTCAGTTGGGAAACTCACCCTTGAAGCCTGGGCCGCTGCCGTCCACCGAGACCGCGCTAGCACGATAACAGCGTCACCCTTTAACGACGACAAGTTGAAACATGAAAGTTCCTTTATATGGTTACTGCTAGAGTCGCTGAATGTTCCCGAAGTATCAACACCCCCAGCCTCGAGGTGCGAAGATGGCGGCTTAATCGTTTTTCTTTACTGTGGTTAGCATGAGCTTTAGGAAGCATGTTTTGGCGTAAGAACGAGCGGAAACAGGGCTTTTTGTAGTAAATGTAACTGGAGATTAGTACAAAATGACAGAAGCGTGATGTTTGCATAAAATGTTAGTTTACAGGCTTTTGCGGCACAATTACTATTGTTTTTATACAGCCGTGTCTCACCGGTGGCATTGGGAAGCGCGTCCCGACCTGGGTGCGTCCTGACCAGTGTTGGGAAGTACTTTTGGCACATTGTACTTAAAGTACTACTTCAAGTAGGTTTAGGAAACTTGTACTTTACTTGAAGTACATTCTCCGAGTATGCACTTGCACTTTATTTGAAGTACATTGTCCGAGTATGCACTTGTACTTTACTTAAAGTATTTTTTGCTGGTAGTTTCTGAGGAAAGTACAATTCCCGGACTTCAAAGTAAATTCCCCAAATGTGGCTCTGTTAAATTTGTATCACGAAATGATGCCTTGTCAACTCCGAAGAAATACTCAGAGAGATATTCTCTCTCAGCAGAAACGTGAGCGGACGACGTATCGCTCCATTTGTTCTGGGGGCGGCTTTCCTGTAGCTTTTTGTACTCTCGCTACTTCTCGATCGGTCAGTGCAAGCAAAGAGGTTTAAGATATCAGGAGAGCAAAATTAATCATAATGTAGCACCTGAGACTGTAGTACGGAAAAATTAAATTTTCAAGTCGAAGTAAAAGACAACAGAGGAGAACGTCACAATGTTTTGAGACATTCTTTTTGTCTTTTCCTTCGACTTGAAAGTTCCCTAATATTTTCACACCTCAATCTCAAGTGTCACATTATGATTAATTATCACCAGCTCGCTTGCACACTCAGCTGTTCTTACTTTCTGTTTTTTTCTTTAAGGAGAGGACACTCCTCTATGAGAGGATTGCATGCAAAGCTACGGGGCTCACGTCATGCTTTCTCCTATAGTACATTTAACCCCCTTTTGGGTGCAATATTCCAGTGCAAGTGGCGCCAAATTCAGAAGAGGGACTTCTGAATTCGGCTCCATTCCAGAAAATAACTACTCTAGTGGCCACTTGACCTTATCAAATATTCGCCGCTGTTTTTGAAAATATAGGTCATGCACCCCTGATTACCCCTGGGCAGTGCATACCAGTTAAAAAATCAATGTATAAGCGGAATGAAAGGACATTATGAAAGATTGTAATAGAAATACTTGTACTTTACTTTGAAAGTACATTGCACCCAGTGTACTTAATACTTTACTTCTGAAGTACATCACGTCTCATTTACTTTGTACTTTACTTCAAGTACGTTTTAGATGTGCTTTACCCAACACTGGTCTCGACTTCGAAAACGAATTGCGGTGCGTCCGTGTGGGCGACGGGGATTGGCAGCCCTGGAACCCTTTCCGCTGTATACCTTTCGGCACCAAAATGGCCGATTAAAGCCAAAATTTAAGAAGAACAGTGGACACTATCGAATACGATACTCCGACTACTGCAGATGGCGCCACCGGACCTTGCGCGACGACCTGGTGAGTACTCGCAGCCGTGCAATTCCGTGAGTTGCCGTTGCGGGATTAATGGTGGCGTTGCGATCGCCATTAGTTCGGTTCTCGAGGACGGATCCGTGCCACTTTTTCACAGTAGTGTCTATGGCAATTTTCCAACCGAACCGAATTGTTCTAGTAACGTTGCCCTCTAGGAATCGGCACGTGACTTTCGAAAAGGGTATATATAATCAAGACTGATAGACTGCGTGTTGCAAAGCAAAAAGATACCATGTTTTATTTTTGTTTTTACCTCTATAATAAACTACGCATCGCCGAACGCTCATTCTCCGCCCCAAAATGTAGCGCTAGCGGTCTGAACCAGGTTCCAAAGATTCAGAACTGACCTTCATGTCATTCAAAAGTTACAAGTAATTTCTGAAAATGTCAGTGGGAAATTCGGGATCGTTTATGCCCTTTTCGGGTATTAGTTCTATTCAGCTTTTTGCATTCGAGAGCTCTGTCAGCTGCCATTTTCCTATTAAAACTTTTACAAAATCACATAGCTTTTTAATAAGATAATGTTTGGTTCTGAAACTTTTACACTTTGTTCGGACCGCTAGCGCTGTGTTGCGCAGAAGAATAAGCGTTCGGCAAAACGTAACTTAATTCTGCAATGTAAAAGAAAAAAAAAAATGCTTGTAATTTTTTGTTAGGGATGCCCTGTATAACCCGCCAACAACTGCGCGCGCTATGCAGCGTCACCGTATTTGTTGAGATCACGTGATCTTGAGATCGCAGTTGGCGGCCGTGTTCTTAAACGCTGCTCCACTCAACCTCCCTCTCCCCTAAGTCCAGGGCAGGAGAAAAGAAAACAAACAAAAACTACAACCTCCACTTAAGAGGCATTTGGCTTCACAGACGCTTCTCGGCGAACCCTCCACGGAGGAATTCCACGAGATTTTGTACACCTCTCCGTCGTTCCCGCGGGTGCCAGGTGACGGGATTATACCAACATGTTTATTCTAAAACCAATGTTTGGTGCAATGTACGACTACGTGCTTTCGATATGTTTCAAGGAATCTGTTTTACAAGCACTAAATTGGTGGCTTTTAAGCTTTTCTCTAGCCAGCGTGAACGTTTTAGGTTGTTTTATCGTCAAAAAACAAATACAAGCGCCTCCCAGTCTGTCAACAGTGATGAAAAACAAATGCAACCAGTTTTTCCTTGCCCGAGTTCGGCTAAACATCGAGCCTTATTTTTGGGCTGGTCTCCTAGAAGAGGCGTGTTTTTCAGTGACGGTATCAACGGGAGCTTTCTAACTAGTCCAGTTTTTTCTTATCTTTGGCCTCTCCCGAAATGCAGCCGTCACATTCAGAGCAAGTTCTGGTGCCACTTGACGACGGCTAACATATTTTATGTAGTTGTGTTGGCGTGAAACTACAGTAATCTTACGCAAAGGGAATAATGAATCTGCCTGTGTCAGTGGAACGCACATATTTAGCATGCTAATTTCAGTGCGAGCTTGAAATTTTATTTCGATACTTTGTACCTGCGGGCTCGAAAGTTTATGCATGTCCGTAAAATAACTGCTGCCGATGAATCGATTAACTGTTCAAGCATGATTCCAATGCTTTCTGAAGATACACAGCCCTCCAAACAGAGATAAAGCGTGCACATAGTAGTGTTCGACTACGTAATCTTAACGTTACGTCTTAATACAACCTCGAGTTACCTGGACATCCATGCTTCGTATTCCGCTGCAGAGCTACTCCTTTAATTGGTTGCCATGCCCGAAGCACAGTGTTAAGTAACGAAGGATTTTGTTTGTAACAACTAAGATTTGTTTTAGAAAAGTATATCCTTTTATAATTGCGCCGGCATTCGTTTTCTTTTTTATCGGCCTATGTTTGTGTCGGCACGTTTGGGCGTTTGCTTGCAGACCCGTGGCCGGGGGTACGCTCGCGGGAGAGCATGAAAGGGGAGTCGTCTTCCGCCCCCGCGCGCAGGGGCCTTCGAGCAGCAGCGGGGCTCGGTGGAGACGAGTACGGACCCCGGTCGTCAACAAACGGATTGGGTGTCGGTTAGGGGCGCCGGAACATCCGTGTCTTGGGTAGCGGTACTTCTGTCCGCACTTGTGGCTTTAAGCGGTTGTGCTTGTGTCCGGCGTATTTTGCCGTTTAGTGTAGAAACTGTGCTTTTAATCGACTCAACAGCTTAGCTGGGAGGCGCCAGCCAGGCGGCGAGGAAAGCATGTCGTGACTCTACAGAGGAATTTGGTTTTGACCGTTGAGGTGTCGGAAGGGGGATCACGTTGACAGCTCGCTGATCGTTGGTTAAGAGTGTACCACGTTACGATGGACAAATTTGAAGTGATTGGTCGGTCTCAGCAGGAAAGGAGGGCCATACGAGTCTAGAAAAGGGGTGCCTAGAGGATTCTCGGGGGATTCGGCTCTTGAGACTGGGGACTAAAGTATGGAGTTTTAATTTCTGGGAGTTTTGTATTGTAAATTACCGTTGACTTGTTGACGTTTTGTTTTGAAATAAACGTGGCCACACTGGCCATTGTAAACCAACCAACGTCGTAATGTGTCCAGCGGGATCGGAACAACTTTTAGATATTTTCTTATTCGACTTCCCGGGGACTTCCATCGGGCGAACATCAGCATTGGTCGTCACCATCCTGGCTGGCCCCCATCCCCCCTACGAAAGTTGCCTCACAGATTATCCGCGGCGTCTCGGGATCGTAACTTGATGGAAGCCCTCCTAACCTCGATTGAAAATACGTTCATTGACGCACGTGAAACAAACCGTCACTCTTGCCCGAGGTAGTCAAGCGGTCAAATGCTAGTGTGTGGATGGGCCTTTGTCACATATGCGAATTCGCCTCTTTGGCACGTTTCGCTTATATGATTGTCGAACAAGAAATTTAATTGCGTAAGTGGAGTTAATAACTAGTCTCACGTCACGAGGTCACAAGTCCGCCGCACTCCCCGGGAAATCGACGAGACGGTGGCACACCGTGCCACTGTCGACGAGCTGCGAGCACTTTCCCAACGACCCGGCACACTGTAGGTATTGACATTTTACTAGGTCGCCGGTTACAGTGCACCTGAATGTCCCAGCGCCGTTGAACGCATGCAGCGCTGTCAAGAGCTGGAGCACTGAGAGGGACCGGCAGATCTCGACAGTTCTCGCACTCCTCCAGCGACCGGGACTATAGGAGGCTCGCCACCGTCACTTTTGTAAACAAGAAGCGCGCACGACAGTCGCGGTCGTCGAAGACCTCCATCGCGTTCAGCCGGTTCCTGAAACGACGCCGTGGCACTGGAATGCTCTCGTCGTCGATGACGCCTGCGAGAGTTCTGAGGACACAATCGACAAACTGGGGAACGATGTGACTCACCTCAAAAACGGACTCGAGTCTCGAGGTAGCTCCGAAGCTACTTTATGATTTTTAGAGGAAATTGATGCGTATTTTCTCAGTCGAACGTAGTTTTGAGTCGAGTTGGAGCCGCTGACGCGCAAAGCTGACCTGAAGCTGAGTTTGAGCGGGAGTTTCGAGTGGAGTAGCGTTTATAAATTCTGGTCGACCGCTCTCCCAACAAAGTACGGCTTATATCATATATTGTGAAAATGTCTGCCGCTAATAAAATGAAGGACAAGCTTCCTGCGCATTGTATAGCACGCAACAAATTGAGAATTTTGATTGGTTGTATCGTGCGGATTGAAGGAATTTCGAACACGTGCTGAATCTCTGCTTGAAATGAAGGAAAGGCCTTCCGCTAGCAGTGCTAATGTTTTCTAAAAGGAGTGGTGTTTAAAGCGAAAGCCGAGGCTTGGTCCCGGTGCGCGTGGAGGCCGCATGGTGGCGCCTCGGACAGGTGCGCTGTAAACGTCTCGTGAAACGCAGCGAGCGAAAGCGCGTTGGCTGCTATTGTTTGTGTATTTTACAGATCTTGGTTACATCGGCCTATTGTAGCGGCTTCTACTCCATCAGCGAAAAAATGCAACCCCCCCCCCCTGCAGTTTTTCGCATGAGGGCTGAGTTTTCTTCGAGAGGCTTGTCCGCCATGGGGATCGCGCGGGCTTATTTCTGAAACCCGTCGGGGTTTCTCAGTGCTCGAAAAGGGGATAGCTCATCTCTGGGTGACTTGTATCCTCCATCGAACGCCGGCACGAAGCATGAGGCGCTGCGTTTTCTTCTTTTCGTGGAAGGCATGGCCTACCACCACGACAGAGCCGAGTAAACACCGATGCGACCGTAAGCCCGGACAGCTTCGGGAGCCACGAATAAGGTGCTCTAGAAAATCCTAGAAACAATAAGGTGTTCCTAGAACGCCCTACGACGGAGCAACCCGACCGCTTGCAGCGCTCCGAGGTGCAGCGCCAAATGTACTCTTAGTGGCATCGACGCGCAAAGGGACCATACCGCCCTACGGGAAAGGACCGCGCTTTTCTACATTTCCCTTCTTGCTTACACAAATTTATATCTGGCCAGATCTGAATATCAGATATGGCCATATCCAAAATGGCCACATATAACCTGATATGGTATATCTGCCAGATACTAGCCCCATAATACATATAGCCTGATATCTCCTGGCTAGGTATGAGGAAATCCCAGATCTGGCTAAGTAAGGAAATTCCAGATCCGGCCAGGCATATCAAGAGGACACAAGCCTGATATCAGCACTTTATATATTTTTATTGTCTACATTTCTCCCAAGTGCCCCGGCCCGCACTCGAGGAATTATAGGATCCGTGATCCTCCGGCTCCCTAGGGATCGCTAGTTTTGACCAATTCCATGGTTACACAGTTTCGAGTGTAATTCGTAGTCACCCTGAACAAGCGTCCCAAAGGGCTCAAGGACCTGTCATATCACTTTTAAAATTTCTCGTCAATGGCAGTGTTTATAATACTGTGCATTCTGTCCAACCTTCAACCAGGCTGAGGGCGCCAGAATCTCTTACAATATTATCATTCTCGTGATTGTTGTTTTAGCAGGAATTACTTAAAAGCCGAAATCCTGACAAAACCAGGATTTAGCTCGGATTCAGCGGAGCTGTTTCTAACATTCTTAGTGTTTCAACTTAATATCTGCGTCTTGGAAGCTGTACGAATGATAATAATGTAAAGCACCAGGTTCAGACAGTTACGTTTGATGCGTTTGACTGCGTTGCGGCAGCGGAAACCAGGACATTCCTGCTGCTTATATCACGTACCAAGATGATTCCTTGAATTGGAGTTCACGCTTCATACGAAGCACGGCTGTGTCGGTGACTCGCTTTCGGTACTCGACACAACGCAGTCAAACGCACTCAAACGCAAGTATCTGAACCGGCCTTAAGAGATATGTCTACGCTCATCCAGGTTGAAGGTTGAAGAAATGCACAGTACTGACATTGTCGAAAAATGTTAAAAGTGATATGACAGGTACTTGGGTTCAATATGATACTTGTTCAGGGTGACTCCGAATTACACTCAAAACTGTTAACCAACAGAGGTGGTCGAAATTTCCGATCATTAGGCAGCTGAAGAAACACCGTCCCCGTGATTCCTTGAGTACGGGCCGATGTGCTGGGGGATTCAGCAAATTTTCTATTCCGGCGTAATGTTAACACTTCAAAATAATTAATTCTACATTGAAATCCTCGTGAAAATTAGCTAAAATAATCTCAAACTTAAGCTTGCCAAAGCTGAAGTTTGGATTATTGTCTACTGTTTAGCTTGCGAACAATGAGTCATTCACGTTTTGCTAACAGGCAACTTTTAACTCTTTAAACTTTTTAATATATTGAAAACCGGCCGCCAGAGAAAGCTGTATATACGCCAGATAAAGCTGTATACGCCTAGATAAGTTCTATATACGCCATATCAGCTGTATATACGTCAGATAAGTCTGTATATACGCCAGATAAGTCTGTATTTAAGCCAGATAAGTCTGTATATAAGCCATATCAGTCTGTATATACGCCAGATAAGTCTGTATATACGCTGTATATAATCATATAATGTTTGATATGGCCAGATATGGCCCAGATATAAGATTTCCATACGGGT
>JAZHYW010054282.1:0-50683 GCA_037355805.1 Ixodes ricinus | reverse complement strand
TAAAGAACGTGGTCAAGAGTTTTTTTTTAATGTTCTTTGTACCTTTAATACATTTTAGTTTATTGTTTGATTTATGCTTCAACATTTCTGAAAAAAAAAGAAATCAGTGTGCCCGTCATCGTTCCTAAATAAAAAAAATTCTACCGTAGAAAACTTGAAAACAGAATCAGAAGAAAATCAGAGTCTATTTCAATTTCTAAGTTTTTAACCAAGGTGTCACAGAGACAAGAATAGATGAGGATGTCTTGTAATTATACTACATTTTGACAGAAAACAACATTAGAAAAAAAGCTACGACTAGAGCATTGGAGCTAGCAGAAATTATTATTTTAATTTATTCAGCTGGTACTCTGCTCTTTTTTAAAATATTAGATGAAAGTTCCGAGCTGAATGAACCTGGTTGTGGCACTCGCCGCATTGTCAGAGAAAGCAGATTTATCGTTGGAGGACGTCGAGCAAAAATGGGAGAGTTTCCTTGGATGGTAAGCAGAAAGATCGTCGTTGCTTCGGTTATTTGTGTTTAGTACGTGAACCAGGTAAGTGTCATACTTATTAGTCTAAACATTAGGTCCTGCACATAACTCAGAATGATGATATAGTCCACGGTTGTAAGAAAAATTATAGTCGATTACATATGAATCATTCATCAGGAGATTTTTTTTTACATTCCTCACCCAGTTACATACGTCAATTGTTTGAAACAACATAAGAAAAAGGCAGTCCAGATTAAAAAATATTTCTTGGTTATAAAATAAATGTTTCTATTCACATGAGGTTTTAATCTGTGAATTCAAAAATGCAGTTCACCGTAAAGGTTCGCAACCTTTTAAGTATTATAACAGTGCGTGATTAAAATAGAATAAATTTCTGAATTTCGAATAATATTTGGAACCGTTAACATGAAGGGGCACGGTCGTATGTAATTTTCTTAATCGAAGCAGCTTCGTACACCACTAAGATGACATTTATCCTATTGCACTAAATAAACCGATATACCACTTCCGGAATATTCAGAACGTATTGCTGTTTTTTTCTTTGCTGTTTTTTTCTTGCTGTTTTTTGTCAAATAGTATGTGCATTTGCGATATAAATTTTTTGCTCTGTGGCATTTTATGGGGCACAACCATGGCGCTATTAGGGTGCCACACGCGCGCCCCTGCTTCAAAAACAGTACCAACTTTGTTCATTTGGTATGATTAGATTCATATCCGGTGTAAAAAGAAAAACAATATATACATGTTTTTAGAAAGAAAACAATCGAAGAAAGGCAGGTCCGCGGCAATCCCACAAGCTTATTTTTTATCCTTTTCCGCAGCTAATGATATCGATACACTCTTGAAAATACAAAAAAAAATCTCATTTATGATTAGACCAAGAAATACATCAAAATTTATGGTATAATCAGGTAAGGCGCATATAAGACTCGTGAAAGTAAAACATATATGATTTGATATGGATATATATGTTCTCATAATATTAAAAAATTGGCACAAATTTTTTTTTTTTTTTTTCGCAAGCGTAAGAACGTTGAAGAACTATAATTACGAACCGAGTATCATGAAAGGCACGCTCGCACTTAGGCTGCCACCGACTTTAAACACACCTGATCCAGCTCTGTAGTTTTTACCGGTCTCGTAAGGCAGGCATATACACAGAAAAAAGTAATATTTCAAAGCTAAAAAGAACATACTGTTTAAGGTTGCCTGTTTATGGAACGTGAGCAGTGTACTTAGTAAAACTGGTACAAAGAGAATGATTCCTTACGGCTTTTCGAAAGTTTTTTAGCAACCTTTTTCCTGTAAGAAAATACATTTATTTGTGTCAATTAGCGCCTTAGGTGAGTCCGTCTCGAGCCATTTGATAAGGTACAGTGTGTCCCAAAGTGAACATTTAAAGTGTCTTTTTCAATAAGCGAAAACTAAACTATGCATTGTTGAACGCACAGTTTCTGACCAGAATGTAGCACGAACGGTACCTCGAACCAAGCTAGCGCTGTTGTTTAGAGCGAACTGGTTTTCTAATTCAAACCGATTATCGGAAATTTGTTTATAGGAAATTTGTTGCCGACCGAGTCCGAAAATTCGAGGGACTAAACGGTAAAAAAAATACCACAAGAACGGCTCCCATTTTCTCATTGAAAGTTTTAGAAAATCACACGTGACACCTAAATAATATAACAAAAGTTTCCACGCTTCGGCATCGATTCCGGACATATTTGTGTATAAAAAAGTTTAGTGCCACGGTAACCTACGAATAAAGACGTACGGCTAATAACTCACTAGTGGACACTGAAAGAAGGGTTAGGGCACAGGCGAGCTGGTGAATATTAAGCAACATAATAAAACCGGAGACAAGGAAAACAAGAAGGACACACACATACACCGCCTCCAGACAGCAGGGGAAAAGTTTTAACCACAACACCCTCCTTTTACAGCAAACAATGCTCAGCTCGACACGTTGAAGTGGGAAGACCGGGCAAATGCAAGAACCGGCAAAAAATGGGAACCAGCCCATCGCCGATATCTAAATCACCTAAAAAATGAACCTACGAAGGCCAAGCCACAACAAAATAACTGAGAACGAAATCTAAAAAACTCACAACAGCAAAAACGTGCGCACTTGTTTACCAAGAACACCCGAGGGAACGCTAACACAACTGCCTGCTGACGTAGCCCTACTTGTTTCCTTTACATAACACGTTTGAACCGATTCCATTCGTTGCTAACCATTCATCGTACCCCCACGCGGGGAGCGGTATTGTTACACTCGCCTGAATGCTTGACTATCTCTGGGGTTGTTGTTTTCAAAAACGGCTTTCGCTCGAGTCGGCTGACTCCTCTTGGGAGCACGTGAAGAGGTGTGTGGAAAAAAGCGCAGATGATCCGGCCACAGCGTGCAAAAAGGTGTCTATGAAATTCCCATGACAGTGTGGCATTTCTTATGTTGGGCAGACTCGCCTTCGAGTTACACGAAAGGCTCTGTGAGCACGAAAGCGGCACTGCTATCAAAGTTTCCCAACTCTGAAATAGTCACACCTAGATGAGGTAACGATTATGTTCCAAATGGAAATGACAAAGATAGTCTGGTAACGAATTATATCCATCAAAGTGTTATGTAGAAAACAATTAGGATTGTCAGCTACAGGGGAATTGTGCTTATTAGCTTTCCCTCGGTTGTTCTTGATAAATAAGAGCCTGCTGTTTTTGTGGTTGTAGGTCAGATTTGCTTGTGTGTGTTCTCTGGTGCAGATGACGGATTTTTTTCCGGTTTCTTCCTCTCTGAAATGTCTCAGCGTTCCTTTTCAGACAGCGAGCAGCTCACAAACAACGTAAATTTACCGGAATCGAAGCCCGTATGAGGGGAGATGTCGCATCGGAGCTGGTTCATTTGAAACGTGTAGGGAGCTGCGGGACTGCATGTAGTGCCGTGGTTACGAGGATAATTGTAAATATAAATTTGGTACTGCAAAACCTTGGTAACGCGTTATATATTACGTTTATATTATATCTATAATAAATTGTAAGAGACTGCTCTTTTAAAACGTATATTAATGTCGGATAAACGTGCACAAACACCACCGCGCCGCTCGAGAAAAAACATTTTTTTTTCACGTGGATACAAGATATTTTCTCACGTAGTTGCGCCATGGACTTCCTTCTCCCACATAGTGACGTAACCATTCGGAGCGCTACCGCCTTCTCTGCTAAGAGGTGCTGCTCTGAGCTCCTCCCCGCAAAAGAAGGGTCTCTCTTTTTCCCGAATGGAAAGGATGAATCCAGAAAAAGTTTCCTCCTTTCTCTGTGGGGTGGGAGTTACTGCGTTCACACTTTGTGCTTCGCAATCCGTTCTTTGGCGGCCTTACCGGCTAGTCTAATTCTGTCTGAACGCAAGGAAAATGTTAATTGGAGCTTGAAACACACTAAAATCAAAACTAAAAAGCATCAGTAGACAAACGCTTGTGGTGTGAGTAAACTCTTTTATCATCCTAAAAAAAAGCAGAATTCGCCTATTATACTGACACGAGCGATATTATTTTTGTTTAAGTGGAAATGCTTTAGTTGGCTTTTCCTCTCGAACCTTCTATTAGGACGGAAAGACAATATTACGCATGGTACGTAGAAACCTACATCCTAATATTATTTACTGATACTGCCAGCCTCGTTCAGGCTGTAACAGAAGCGGTACGAACACACAAAAAAACATTAAGAATGTGCCATCGTACAAGCATCTCGGCATATAGTTTGAATACGCGTGAAAAGTCTGTTGCTATATATTTTGAATCGTTACATGTTCAAGCACAGTCGAAGGCGCGAACACACACCACCACGAACACACGTAATAATAGCGAAAGTCACTGGGCCCTTCCTGTACACGGTTTGTTCAGCCATGGCAGTGCACGTTCGGAAACATGACAAACACCATGGACGTTGCCAATGTAACGCTGTTTGATTGCTCCCATTGGCTGGCAGTGTCGGCTGCGTTCTCACTTAGGATGAAACTAACGATACTTGATTCATTCCATAAAATCACACCAAAAAAAAAACATTTCCCGGGTATATCGTGAAATTTCCCTGTCTCAAACTGCTCTGGTTGAATTGACGCGAGATTTCAAATGCTTCGAATTATAGTTTTGTAAAAAAAAAAAAACATTAAATCTGCCAATGATTATTTATAGGTGGCCTTGCGGTTCCGAAGTTTGGGAACGCACTTGTGTGGTGGCTCTTTAATCAAAGCCGACATTGTGCTCACAGCCGCACACTGCATTATTTTGTAAGTGCATAGTCGAAGATCACGTGGAATACATAAAAACGCGCACGTATATTGTTTAACTAATTATTATTATTTTTTAGCTTCAAGCCAAGTCAGGTTAGAGTTGACGCCGGAATAATAGATGTGTCGACGGGAGGAGGACCTTACCACCAGGCACGCCTTGTGAGTTGGGTTATTTGTGCGAAACTGCGGCCGGCTAATGGCTGCGTAACTATGCTTTGTTCACACCCTAAGCTGACAGTGTGGTAGAAGCTACGCGCTCGCCGGACCAATCAGCCGCCTCCCTTTCATTTCCTGACCCCGCCCTTTCTGGGCGGGGCTATGGGGGCGGGATCGTGGTCGCGTGGGGGAAGACAGACGTATAACTCGTCCAAAGAGCTCGTGGGTTCCACCACGCTGTCAGCTTAGGGCTGGGCCGAGTGTTCACATGATGACTCCAATTAGGCCCTGAAATACTTGAACTCATTTGTGTTGGAGGCGAGACGTTACAATGTAAAACATGTAAGGAAAACGAATGTTGTGGACTGTATTGAAACGTTTTATATTGCACATGTACCACCAAATGGCATAGAAAAAAATAATTTAACGTTACATTTTGTACACTGCGCGACACTGTTAGAGCTTAGAAGCAATCACCGGGTATTTCAGATTTTTCGGAGTGAAGTCTAAAAGCTGTCATTAAAATAATTTTGATGGTGAAAGGTGTACAGTTGGTGCACTAACCTAATTAAGAACATTTTGTGCTAGACAATACCCTTTCAAAATAAAAAAAATAAAAAATAAATGATTCAATGTCGCGATTCTCTTTTTTTAGAAAATGCTACTTTAATTAAAAATGAACAATGAATGTGTAAACGGAAACTAGTAAACATATATTTTAACTTTTTTAGGTGGAATTTATTGTAATGATATATTATATCTATTGAATATTATGATGAACACTATGACGTTATTGACAGAGGCTGTTACAGAGTATCTTATTTCGTACAGTGTCATTGCCGTTATCTTGACGAAATCCTAACGGATGTATGAAACATTGCGAGTTTTGTACACTATAAAATATAACATATAACACGTGTTGGCATTTTATCAAATAGTGTTTTATCGAACACTCTTTTGTCAAACACAACTGAATTAAACAGGTGTATGTGCATTTCATTAAGCACCATTTAATCAAACTCCGTATTAAAAATGAAGCGCTTTAAGTAAAGTTTATACATTTGTTTTGTTTGGTAAAACAAAACAACTACGTAGTGTATTTCCAAATTATTTAGGTCCTATTATCAAGCCAAACAAAAATAACGATTTTGATGACCTCTTACCTGAAATGGTAAATTTATCCAGGGTTCTCATTGCATGTTATACTGCACATGATTGCATAAGTAAAAAGGGACACGACTGAAACATTTGTAGAAATAACTCGCGTCCATTTTCAGTATAGTGCTATCCTCTACGTTCAATATATATTGATAAGTTTTTATGTCACCGGCATACTGTTGAGATTAAATTTATAGATCAAATTTAATCTTAAATTTAATAAGATTCAAGATAATAACCTAATAATACGATAATAAGATAAGATTAAATTTGTAAAACAAAACAAAACAACTACGTAGTGTGTTTCCAAATTATTAAGGTTCCGTAATCAAGCCAAACAAAAATAATAATTTTGATGACCTCTTACCTAAATGCTAAATTTATCCAGTGTTCCTACTACATGTTATACTGCACATAATTGCATGTTATACTGCACATAATTGCATACATTAAGAAAGGGACACGACCGAAACATTTGTAGAAATAACTTCGCGTCCACTTTCAGCATAGTGCTATCCTCTACGTTCAATATATATTGATACGTTTTTATGTCACCGGCATATTGCTCAGATTAAAGTTTAAAAGAACACAGCCGGACGCCGTTTAAAGCAACTCGGAAACGACAGATTTACAAAGAGCGACAATGTTCATACATAAAAGAAAATGCCACCATTTTGAAAAGAGGTCTACCAGTATTTTTGACGAATATTTTTCAATACAAGTGTATACCGAGTTAAGTAAACAACAGCAGACTAAATGCTTGAATTACAAGTATCGTGAATAATGACGTGAAAATCCCCTCTAAGGTAAAAGTAGAGAACATCTAGGAGACCTCTTTCACGAACTACACGAGATAAGTAGGCATGAAAGCTGCGAGATGCGTCGTCTTAAATCTGCTTAACATAAATCGATGTTGATTAGCGCGTCATTTACTCTTGTGAATGCAAAATCTTTTTTTTTCCTACAGCCGCCTCCACAGATCTTTAAAAAAATAGAATGAGAGAGGCTGTGAATAGCCCTGACGCACGCCGCGCAAGTTGTAATGTAAAGATCGTAACATGTTTTCAAACATTAAATATATATATATATATATATATATATATATATATATATATATATATATATATATATATATATATATATATATATATATATATATATATATATATCAGTGTGTCGAACCGAAAAAAATACGGGTTCGGTTACGGTTCAGGCTCAGGTAAATTTATTTTGTTCCGGTTCAGTTCCGGTTCGATTAATTCGATCCGCGAACCGGTTCGGAAATTATAAATGACAAATTGCAACATCAAAATAACAAAATCAAAATAGCATCAAAATAACATAAAAAATTGCAACATCACGTTCTGGAAACGTGTTATGAAATGAGCACACAGCAGCACTTAGGATTTACGAGATTGTAGGAAAATGAAATCCCGTGACGCGATTTTTATATATATATATATATATATATATATATATATATATATATATATATATATATATATATATATATATATATATAAGTATAAAGTCATCCCTGAGGCGCTGTTATTCCTTAAAAAGATATCTCACGCAGAAAGAAAAAAATGTTTCACGCGTTTTTAAATACGTAAACGGTTTTAATGCGAAAGCATTAAAATTAAATGGCTCACGGAGCGATCAGGCATTATCTGAGCGAAGCCGGCATTCTCGTTGTCTCTAGCCGGGATAAACGGCACCTAAATTCCCCTACAAGAACCGGGGGGGGGAACGGACGGCAGACGCTATACTTCGTTTCAGCTTGGGTCCAGACGCAGCCGATGCTACAAGCGCGAGCTCCGGGCTTCCAGCGTCCCTGCCAAGCGCGCGCGCTCGTGCAGTACAGGCACTGTTCAGGGCCACACGCTCGTGCTTGTAGCATCGGCTGCGTCTGGACCCAAGCTGAAACGAAGTATAGTCAAGCAAACACTGCGTTGCTTTTTCTTTCTGCCTCCCCCTCTCCAAACGGAGAGAAATAAAAACCCTTGACTTTAACTTTGACTTTGACCTAAATTCCGATTGGCTGCGATATATGTCATGTGGCCCCATAGCAACGGCGTCTTTGTTGCAAAGGGGCCAGCCGATCTGCTGGCGGCGCAGGGGAAAGGAGGGGGGGAGGGCGCGGGTATGCGCTGGACTATACGTTAGGCCTAACGTTACGCTTCGAGGTCTAACGTCGTCAACCGGTACCCGCAGCTAGGGCGATGATGATGATGAGAGGACACGTGATTTTAGCACGCGCCGTGGCGAGCGCTGCACTCCCACCGCTGCGTCAACCAGTGGCGCAGTAGAGTCCCCAGCGAACCAGCAGCGACCATGGGATGCTTTCGCATTCACAACTAATGAGAACTGCTTAGGTACATAGATGCAAACTAACATAGCCACTCAATGCTTTAACATAGCGCGTCGTCTGCTCGCATCCTACCATGCTGCGTCACTGAAGGGCGCCCGCGAGCTGGCACCACCAAATCATCTCGTCGCCAATAGTTCGCTCACAGGAAGTCCGATCGCAGTCAACACCATCCAATACAGCCAATCGAGGAGCTCTAAAAGTGCTTCGTCACGGCTCTCGTCGGTTTTGTGCTCGTGCTTTCGCCGACGAAACCAATCGCGCTCATCAAGAAGTGCAGGATTATGGCGCATTCACTCTGCGTCATTGGCTCAGCCGGAGAAAGCATGAGCACAAAGATGACGGTGCACCGTTACGATGCACTTTTTGGCGCTGCTTGACGGGCGACGGCTGCGGTCGTAATGTGAAACAGTATAGATACTCACCTTTCTTATGCATGGGCTCGTGTCGTCCGTACCGTCAAAGTACCTCGATACTTCTTCTTTCAAGTAACGACAAGCAATACAAATGACAAAGCACAATCCGCTGGAACGAAATGGCGTCATGGAGTTCAGTCCTCCGCTGTCAGCCGCCATTCGCATCCCAAAACCTCTACCGTCACGCAGTCGGCGCTTCAAAGAATGTCGCTACTTGTAGGAAGCTCTTATCCTCTACCCCCCCCCCCCCGCCCTGTTCCGACGCCACATTGTTCCATGATTTTGTCATACTGCTGCCATGGCGACACCGCGGAGAGCGTGTCGCTTCGCTCTCCTGTGTTGCCTTGTTCAGCTCGCACTGGTAATCTACTGTGCTTTCCGCCCTGCGACACCGGACGATCTTCCTGCTCACCTCCGCCCGCTGGCTTGCGCTCCCGTGCACGTGGGTCTCAGCCAATTATCAGTCAACTCCGCCCGGTCGTTCCGCTAAGGCTTCTCCGTTCGCTGGATCGCGTCGGCTTCCCGGACTCATGCTGTCGTTGCTATGCTCCATCCACCTCCGCGGTACGTCTCTTGTCGGCAGCGGTGATGTAGAACTCAATCCAGGACCCCCGGGAGTTCCCTGCCCGTGTTGTGACAGGTGAGTGCGTGAGACTGAGGCCGCCCTCTGCTGTGACACATGCGACATGCGGCACCATTGGACCTGTGTTTGTCTGTCACTCAGGGAATACCGGAGACTCGGGAGCAGTACCGACCCTTGGCACTGCCAGGGATGCACCTTCGTCTTTACGGATGATTATTTCGACGGCCTAGCCAAGCTCCATGATCCCTTTTACCTTCGCCAACCCCAGACATCGCGGACGGCCGTCGGGTGGATGCCGCAAACCAAACCCATTCCTCTGGCGTCAACAGGGGTTGACGCTATGATACAGTAACTGCCGTAGTGTCCAAAACAAGACTTTCGACCTCCAAGCCACCGTCACGTCACTCGCACGTCCTGCCGTCATCCTCCTAACCGAAACTTGGCTCGATTTTAGCGTCCACGACAGCGAGCTCTTCGACCCCTCTTACACGGTGTTCCGGAAGGACAGACACGGGAGGCGTGGCGGTGTCCTCATCGCTACACCGTCCAGTCTTTGAGTTAATCGCAGGGAGGATCTTGAGTCTTCAGACCTCGAGGCTGTCTTTGTGGAGGTGTTCCTCCCGCGTGGGACTGTTCTGCTTGCGTGCGTGTACTGCCCGCCCAACCGCCGCGAAGAATCTTACTCACTATTGGAAGCCTCACTCTTTCGCGTGAGATTTGAGTGCTAGAAGGATATCGTCCTCCTTGGCGACTTCAACTCCCATATTGACTGGTGAAGCCGCCACGTACCTTCTCCCAGCGACGACACCCATGATATTCTCCTTGACATCACATCTGCTGTGGGCCTCCAACAAGTGCGTCGCTCCGCCACCTACCAAGCCAAGCTTAGAGCATTGCTGTGCCTCATGATTTCTCGATCTAGTTTTACCTCAAACGTCACTCGGATGCTCTCCTTTGACGTGTATCCTGGTCTGTTCGGGAGCGACCACCAAGCAATACAGGTTGAGTATGCCACTAGTCTTCCTTGAAAAGGCCGGTTCGCGCGGACTCTGTGGAACTTTTATCAGACCCATGCACATATGCTAAGTTAGACGCATCTTGCCCCAGGTGTCTTACCACGGGAGATGACTGCGCTGACAACTACAAACTCTGGTGCAACTTCGTTGGCGCCATCCAGAGAGAATGCGTACCATGCTCACGTAACTCGACGCGAAGGAAGAGGTCCCCTTAGATCACCCTCGAAATCAGGAAAATGGCTGACTGGAAACGAGCCCTTTTCAGACGTGCCGCTCGTACACAGTGCCAGGTTTCACTTCAGAGGGTTAAGGACTTTGCCATCTCTCGTGTTCGGGGTGCTTACGTCCACACCATCTCTGTGAAGGCAAAGGAGGACCTTAAGCTGTTATGGCAGTAATTCAGTGGGCTGCAGTATAGCCGACAGCGTCCCTGTTTGTCCAGAGACCATCACCCCATCACGTCCCCCAAGTACGTAGCACAACTCTTCGCGTCACAATTCTCCTGTGCTTTCAACCACAACTCCTCTACTCCAGATCCCGACCTTCCTGTGCAGACTATCGAAGCTTCCACTTCCCAAGCTGTAACCTGCCTTCCAAATTTGTGCTTATCACTCGACGATCTGCATGAAGCTGTCCGACTGATCCGGCCCTCCCACTGACCTGGGCCTGACCTGCTCGCCCCTACTTTCATCAAGTCCCTATTCCCTTACCTATCTTTCTCCTTGCTCTCACTTTTCCAAACCTTTCTCGACCACTCCTACGTGCCTTCCGCCTAAAAGAAGGCCCTTGTGACACCAGTTCACAAGGATAAAGGAATACCTCTCAACGACTCTTCCAGCTACAGGCCCATCTCTATTACTTCTATCCTCTGCCGCACTTTTGAACGCAGCATCAACCAGCACCTTCTTCGCTTTCTGGACAACAACGCGGCCTCCTATCTGCCTCCCAACTCAGAATTATGCCCAATCGAAGCTGTGAGCCACCTCTCTCTATTATTGTACACCACATACGCAATAACTTGGACCACCATTCCCCAACCGATATCATTCAACTTGACCTGTGCAACGCCTCTGACTCCCTCGACCACTCTATCCTCCTCCAGAAAGTTGCACAATCCGGTATTCGTGGTCTTCTGCTGCTCTGGCTGAGCCGCTTTCTTATCGGTCACTCCCACCATGTATTGTTCCATGGGAAGACCTCCGCTGAGTTTGCTGTCACCTCAGGGGTATCCCAAGGCTTAATACTTGGGCCCACATTATTCCTCTTGTATGTAAATTACATGCGTTCATCGCAAGAGCGTCTGCTGGTGCAATATGCAGACGACACCACCATTCTGGCCCCAGCAGACTTACCCTCCTCCGCGTCGGGTGTCCGGCGTCTCCTGGACCAGATTGACTGCTGGGCAAGAACAAACTGCCTCTCAATTAGCTTCCACAAAAGTGCTGCAATGCGAGTCTCCAACAGCCGTTCCACTGTTCCTCCTGCATTCTACCTGTAAGGCTCTCCCATTCCAAGTGTTCAGTCCCTCCCAATCCACGGGGTTGTGTTCAGTTCAACTCTGGACTTCTCGCCTCAGATTGTAGATACTGTGTCCAGGGCCCGGCGAACTCTTGGCTTTGTCACGCGTGTCTCAAGGAACTGGGGACATGAAACTTTCCGCGCGCTCTACACTGACCTAGTCCTGCCTCAGAGTACCGCTGCTCCGTGTGGGGCCCCTTCCAGAGCTTACCTCATTGACAGGCTGGAGCAGTGCCGGGCTTCTCGAACCTTCATTCTCGGATGTTGGGCCGGCAAGACCCTCTGCCGCCATATGAAGCTCGCCTTAGGGCCCCCAGGTGGCAGAGCCTCTGCCACCGCCGGACAGTGGCTCGGGTTGGGCTCCTTTGTAGGTTACTCGACGGGTTCATGAGTGGTACCCACCTCCACTGACGCGTCAGGATAGGGAAGCGATCCGGGCAGCCAGAACTGCTGCCCGGATCGGGGAGTACGCAGTGCGCCACTCGCACTCCGTACTCCCCGCCGCCCTCAGAGTCTTTCTTACGGACCTCCTGTCGGTTCGATCTCCGCTCCCCAACAACCGTGACGAGTCCGCTGCCTTGCGCCGGGCATTTTCACGATCGAAGCACTTAGACTGAATCTACGCCATGTTGTTCAGTGTTTGGTTTCACTTTGTTTTTCGTTGTTCTCTGTTGTTGTTGTTTCTGTTTTGTTATTCCATGCCCCGGGTGGTTGGCTGACAGGCGCACTAGTGTACGGGCTCTCGCCCTCCTGTCTTCGCCTCGCAAGCTACTCGAGGAAACATTACTCTTGCAAATAAAGATTATTATTATTATATTATTATTATCCAGGAACTTTACGTACCGTTGCTGCACTTTGTAATCAAAAAGACCTGCAAAAAAAAGGCTCTTTGTTTTATGAGGGTGCACAAAGCAAGTTTCTACCTAATGTCCTTCCATAAAGCGGGATCTATAACGTATAATTCAAGATTTTCTTCGAATAATGGACGAGTTTTGAATCTTCCGAATCACGGTATACACCTGGCGTTAACGGTTTAAGGTATTTTTGCATTGCTTTATGCGTCTCCTTAGTTCCACCTCGCAATTTGAGAGACCTCTTTCCTAAAAAAAAACGGCAAAACAAATTCATAAAAGCAAAAACAAAAATAGTACGAGGTGAGTTTTGGAGTGTTCTTATCCCGTGAATCTGAATATCGTTTTCGCTTTTGCCCGAAGATGTAACTAGTCGCAAGAAAACACGAAAAACCTCGGATCCAGTCGTTACGTCACACTAGGATCTTTCGGCCGCCAAGCGCCCGTCGCTCATGTGGGTAGCGCGTGCAATTGCGAGCTTGCCAGGTATATTCCCCCGCCATTACTGAGACCAGTCGTGACGTCTCTTTCTTACCTTTTTGAAGATAGCGAGAGTGCGCGTGCATAGCTTTGATAGGCGGTGAAGATGCCCGAGAGCGGAGATTCCGAAAACTCTTACTATGACGTCCCTCTCCGGGAAAGAGAGTATTCGGTGGTACTTTGAAAGTGATTTTCTGCAGCCTCCGTGCACCAAATTAATAAAAAAAATATCAATATTCGTGATATTGGAGGCCAAATGAAGACATTCAAGTGTTTTCCCTGAAATACAGAACCGCACAGTTTCCCTCTAAGCTTCACGCGCAAGAACTGTGTTATTTTTATTATGTCTCCGATCCGGGAAAACATTTATGCAGCGAGATTTATAAGAAGTTTGAGATTACAATAATGTTATTTTTTAAATTTATGATAATAATTATACTCCAGTGCTTGCGTAATAGTATTAATAAAGTTATAATTTATTAGACGTTATTCAAGGAATACACGTGTCCATGTATCCTATCGTATATTCCTCATGGAATGAAAAAACACTTGGTCATGGATATTACAAGGTTCCAGAGCATATGCCCAAAAACACCTGAGAAATGGTAGTAGGGACTTCAATCCGATACACGCGTATGCCGTTGGTATTTGATAAATCTAAATCCAAAGCATTCTCATGTAGCCCGATGCATTCGGCCAGAATTTCGATTTTATTTTCTCGGAATTTGGGACCTTGCTTGATTAACGAAGCCTATGTAGTAAAAGACTTGGAGGTCAGAGTTCGGGTATTTTGGTCCTAAACCGTCAATCAAGCGCCTGAGTTAGGCTTCAACGCCTGGTTTCTCGGGTGTCACCTGGCGTCTTTGGACCTCAATCCCCGAACAAAGGCTAAAGATTGGGCTTCGCGGCTGTTTGTTTGGTTGTCATTCAGCATGTTTAGGTCCCAAGTTCCGAGCAAATGGAAGTGTTTGACTTCATTAACAGGTTAATGGTCAGCCAACATCTTTTGATCAACTATGGCAATTGGTCACTCCTGTGGCGCGAACCAGAGGGATGCCAACATTTGTTTTTTGTTTTTTCTGGCAATTTTGGGCATAGACAAAATACCTTGGCCCTAACTATAGCGCTTTGGAGCAGAGCCCTATTAGGCCGAAGTGAGACTCCTTGAATTACTGAACTTAGGTTAAGTTAGGTTTTGTTCTCTGCCGTGCACTGCCTGGGTGATTGAGTCGAAACGTCGGAAAAGAGCGTGCAGGCATAGTTTCTATATTCAGATTTGTGCGTAATGTCAAAGTCGCTCGGCACGAATGCGGCGGCCGGCGCATTCGTGTAGCGACCTTTTCTGCCGATGCTGATGGACATTCGAGTCCGCCGCATTCGTGCCGAGCGACTTATCTTTTTATGCCTATGTTTGCTAGACATTCGAGAAAAAATAAAGATTTATTTGAACTCGTTATCCATATCATATGTGAACCTATCACGGTGCAGTTAAGCCCTAACCCGTATCGCTGCCTCGATTACACCAACCGCATTAATACCAACCAGCAAAAAAGAAAAAAAAACGTTCAGCTAGGGCGCGCTAGATTTTGCTGGACTCGGTTTCGCCAGTGCGGCGGGGTTAGCGGGGCGCGGCGTGTGTGGACGACTTCGGTTACGATCGCGGTCGGAGTCTAAATTTAGAACGATGGAAGGGGCTGATGGGACGATGCGTACCCGTGTCCTCGGGGCGAAATCCATGAGCCTAACCAGTAGCCAATCGGCCAGCCGCTTCTCTCCAATGACCCAATCAGCACGTCACGGAGTTAAAATGTTTCGCTTGTTGATGCAATAAATGCGAAGGTGCAGGTGAGCTGGACAGAATAAACGATAATAGTCCCTGGAGAAGGGGAACAAGGGGGACGCATTGGTGTGGCTTGTTTTGCTTGTTTTTGTAATCTTAATCGGCTTACAACTTCCAAAATGAGTCGCATTAAAAAAAAAAAAACGTAGTGTCCGCGGGCAGTCTTGCAGAGCGTTCAAGTGCCGTCCGGCGGTACTCCCCGCACGCGTTCAAGTGCCGTCTGAAAGTCTCCTATAAAACGAATTGTCAAAACGAGGTTTTCGAAGCGGTATAGCTTTGCTGAGTGGTAAGATGTCCGACTCATACGCAAGTGGTACCGGGTTCTATCCACAGTGCGGAATTATTTTTTTTTTGTCGAAGCATTTGGCGTTTTTTACGACAATTCTTTTTTACGATTAACACTGGAAAAAAGAATATTGTCGATGAAACTTCGCTAAACAAAATGGTATGGGACTTCCTTTCCGGAGGTGCATGGGGGACGGCGGGGCTTGGTTTGCCGGCTGGACGCCGCGAAGCGGCGAGTATGACGGCACCAAGTGGGTTAATAGTTTTGTAATTAGTAGCCGCTTACTGTCGCCGCGAAGCGCCGTGAACGCAGGCCGGGGGGGGGGGGGGGTGTTAACGAGCTCCCCAGTGATACACGCGCCGTCCGCCTCTCTTTCGGACGGCACTTGTAGGCGCGACTGGAGTGCCGTTGGACGGCACTATAGACACAGCCTAAAAAAATGTTTTCCCCTGTGTTTCTACATACAATGAACTCCGTCTCAGCGCAAGTTCGAAATCAGTACAAACATTATTAGCGGGCCCATATAATAAGGATTTATTATAATATTCATCGATGACACATATAAAAAAATGTAATTGCATGTGTCACGAATTGCGGACGATTTCAGTCGCTCCTTTGCAGCTGTTTTAGGTGTATCGCATCACGAAACCATTGTGGCTTCTAAATCGAAGCCTTATTGTGTACTCGGCCTCCACCTTCTTCGAATATATCTGCGAATTATCTACGTACCTACACTTTTTTTAATATTGTTTTCTGTGAATAGCAAGCCTGGGGCAGGTAATAGTCGGCTCGGCAATTCATGACACGTCGTTTTGAGGTTTGAATTAACCTTCTATAAGTATTAAATGAAACTGAACTCCGGAGTCCTTTCTTTCAGCTTAAAATGAGCTGCTGTAAGATTCCTTTACAAAAGGGATACGCGTGATTGCTAAGAAAGTTATATTCCGATATCTATTCTTCTGTGTTTAGCACTGATATTTCAGAAGCACATTTCGGAACAAATTTTACCGTTTCTTGGGAAGTTTAATCTGTCAGCACCGTCCTAAGCCATGTCTATATTCCGGGGTATGAAACCAAATTCCAACTTGAAGACCTTGAAACACATTACGCACAAATCTGGCATAAAAGAAATTCTGACCGCTCTTGCCAACGCTATCAATCACAGGTCGACCATAAGAGGTCCACAACTGCGCGTTTTGAACATATTGGGGCGCCACCAGACGTTGCACAGTTTCTGCCTGATCGAATTAAAATATGATGCGCTAATATTTCTTGTGTACGAATTGTTCCCCTAGTATAGCTGACCCACTTATGAGGTAATGGCATAAAAGCGCAGAAGCTGAAATGTCGTTTGAGGCCCTTGTAACCTTGTTCACATAGGTTTCCAAATTATTTTTATAGACACTTTTTTTATCCTACACTGGCATTTACACCATTGACTTGATTTGGTATTGCAATATTAACTCGTTGTTCTCAGAAAAAGAAACTGTCACAGTGTTTTACATATTTTGTAGCACGAAGAACATATGTGGTTAGCGAAGGTATATATTTTGGTGTTCAACAGTACTTGTTGTCATGACTTTAGAATCTGGGAAAGCATTGCCTACCTATTGAAAATATTTTTTACCGGAATGTCATTTCCAGTAAAATGTCTATTTTACTGGATTATGGGACTGTTTTCACTTCAGTAAAGCCGTAGTTTACCGAAATGTCACCGGATTGTTTACTGGAATGTCTGCCAGTTGTTTTACAGGAATGTTACCGGTTTTTACCCGAATGTCACCAGAATGTTTCACCAGAATGTCACCAAATTTCTACCGGAAGTTCATTTCCAGTAAAAATCTATTTTACTATATTATGGGACTCTTTTCGCTTCCAGTAAAGCCACAATTTACCAGAAGATCACCAAATAATAGTATCTTTATTATCTTTGAAAATATAAGTTTGTGCGTGCTGGCCTACGAAAGCAAAGATGCTTGTATGTGAGACCAGGCAGCCAATAAAATACCGTGACACAGTGAACACTGGAGAAACAAAACAAACAAACAACAATAACGTAGGAATGTGGGCAACGAATACGCACATAAGTAATTATATAAATATTATTGCGCGAGCGTGAGGCACCATCTCTTACATTCCGTTGTACCGCGCGAAAGGATATGTTCAGCAAAGACTCTGGCAAACTTGAGGATTCGCCGGAATTCACCGTGTTTTTTTCTTTTTCGGAAGTCAACGGAAGGCACTTAGGAGGAAGCCTGTGAACCGTGATTGGCGTATGTTTACCAGATGCTGGACGATTCGGTAACAATTAAAGTGGTTAGTCCACATAGACCTGAACGTTCCATGTATTTATTTAACCGGGTCGATACCGGTGAAACAATTTGCACAGCTGTAGGCTAAAAGCAATCAGACCAAATAGGAACAACACGAGTTCTCTGTCGCAAAAGATATCTTTCAAGGTACTCACTAATTCCGCTGGGTAAATTCCCAGACGTACGGTAATAAACCGCGCAGGTGCACCACACGGACACACACGTATGCTCTCAGTAGCACGTTTAGCGAAAACCACGAACACGCGAAACGAACATCCGCCGCCGTTGAGAAATCACGGGCACAGATCACGATGTCGTCCCTGATGTCGTCGCCGCGAGTGCACCAGGCGTAGTAGCACGCTTAGCGAAAACCACGAACGCGCGAAACGAACATCCGCCGCCGTTGAGAAATCCCGGGCACACTCACGATGTCGTCCTCATGCCGCCGCCGCGGGTGCGCCAGAGCGTCGGTAGCACGCTTAGCGAAAACCACGAACGCGCGAAACGAACATCCGCCGGCGATGAGAAATCTTGGGCACAGAACTTTTTCGCTGCTGGATGCTTCTGAAGCCGGATGGACAAAGAGGCGTAAGAAACAGGTCACTGAAAGATATTTTCTTTTCATCTGCGCACCAGCTGCTCGGAAGATACAGGTCGCACACCTTAAACGAGAATCCGAGACTAGAGCGTTCTTTCCTGGCCGGCCGTTGCTCGTTGACACACAAAAAGCCGGTTTTTCTTAAAAAAAAAAAGTGAGCAAAACGACCTTCTCGCATTTTCCCCACGACCCAATGTGAGGGAGAGAGGGTGCGTGGGGACTCGTCCTTGGTGCGAGGCACCAAGGACGCCCAGTCCTCGGCTTCCCTCGGCTTCCCCTCCCCTCGCGCCGGCTTTGGTGAAGTTCGGTAAACAGGGAAGCGAGTCACCCGTTTCGGGTAAGATTATAACCGGGTTGTCTCGGAAACGAAAGTGGCTGCCGATGAAATTCCAGCGAAATCTGTTTGGCTGCAAATAATCTAGCACTGACTGGTAAACTGGATTTCGTATGAAAGCGGGAGAAAGTGCCCACCTTTTTGGAAGGTCAGACAGTTCCGCTGCACGCACTTCTTGAGGGTTGAAACGCCGTCCGACTATACTCGCACTCACGAGAATGCCGCCCGAGTGGTCCCGTACTCTGCTCTGGCCCCGACGTTTGCCTATCGCAAATAGCAAGTTGCCGGTGATCGCTGCTCACCTTTTTGGATCGTCAAAACAGTTCGCTGCACGCACTTCTTGCTCGATTGCAACGTCGTCTCGAGCTAAAGCTACGCACTCACGAGAATGCCACCGCATTGGCGGCCACCTTTACAAACTCAGCTAGTCCCCTGCTCGTCTTGGCTTCCTTGCCTTTAGCCGTCTCCTTGTGTCGGCTACCAGTGAAGTTCGGTGTCCGGCAAACGAGTGGCTTCCGTTAGGATTCTAGCGACGGGTAATCGAAGGTGCTTCTGGTAAAAATTTCAGCGAAAGTGTCTTCCGGTAATATTTCCACCACAGACTGCGGTAAACGACGCTGGTTTCTGAGTGAAAATGAGTGGAAATTAGCCCGTTTCCACTGAATGTCACGGGAAGTTTTTGCCAGATTTTAACCGAAAGTAGCTCCGGTAAAACGTTACCGGAATCTGGTAACTGAAAGTGGCAGCGGCCGGTATATTTCCACCAACAAACTGGTAAACTACGCTGGTTTCTGTGGCGAAAATGAGTGAAGTTAACCCGTTTCCACCGAATGTCTAAAGGTTTTTGCCGGATTTTTCAATAGGGTACGCTACGTAGAAATTGTGATAGTCTGACTTTTCAGTGAGGGTATCCGAGTAATTGATTCAATGTAGGCTATTAAACTGAGGTTGATTCCGCGACTGTTGTTTTAGTGGACTTTTATCTCCTGATAAAACACTGAAGTTGATCCACACGTTATAACGTATTGGTCGTCGTTTAAAAAAATATTAACTGAGGAAATGGTGAAAACCCCAACGCTTCTAATATACCGGGCGTTTCTTTTGCTTAACATCATTAAAAAACAAAAAAAAACATAAAGGACACATTATTTGGTTTGTGCAGTTGATTTGACGGCCAGGGAGACATAATCTAGGGGACTAATTGTCAAGATTAGTTGAATAATTAGCTAAAATTTGTTTCAATTAACTTTTTAATTAGTGAAAATAAACACACAGTTTCAATTAGAAACTGACTGAGCGCCATCGAAAACCGCTAAATCAATAAGTTTCTTAAAGACTTTGCGCCCGTGGGAAGCACAGTAGTGATGCTAAAGTTACCACTCGTGCAGTACTCACAAGGCTGGGGTAAAAAAACAATGAAAGCCGTTTACAACTCCCTTTAACGCCGAATTAGAGCGCAGCTCTTGAGGAGGAGGAGGGGAAGGTACGGAGAGGAGGCTATGCCTTCCTCCTCTCCTGCTTGCCTCCCATTTAGGGGAAAATTTTCGCTAGATTTAGCGGGAAAATATTTTCCGCTAAATTTAGCGGGGAAATTTCTTCCGCTAGATTCAGCGGGGAAATTTTTTCACTAGATTTAGCGGGGAAATTTTTTCCGCTAGATTTAGCGGGAAATTTTCCACTAGATTTAGTGGGAAATTTTGTCCGCTAGATTTAGCGGGAAATATTTTCCGCTAGATTTAGCGGGGAAATGTTTCCGCTAAATTTAGCGGAAATTTCTTCCGCTAGATTTAGCCGGGAAATTTTTCCGCTAGATTTAGCGGGGAAATTTTTTCCGCTAGATTTAGAGGGAAATTTTTGCCCCTAGATTTAGCGGGGAACTTTTGTCCGCTAGATTTAGCGGGGAAATATTTTCCGCTAGATTTAGCGGGGAACGTTTTCCGCTAAATTTAGCGGGAAAAATTTTCCGCTAAATTCAGTGGGAAATTTACCCATAATGCACCGCGCGATAACGCTGACGCTGACGGCGACGCCGGACGGCGACGGCGACGCCGACACCGATGCCGCTCTAGCCGGAAACGGGCGCCTAAGAGCTCCGGCTCTAAAACGCGGATGTTGGAAAAACCGACGTACACTTAGCGCTTTCCGATTTTGCCCTCCTCCTTCTTTCCTATTACTTCTCCACTTTTTACCTTGTCAAAACTTTGTTCCCCTCGCAGCTTAGGAGAGGGGAGCGCTAAGAAGATTATCTTCCCTGCAGAAAACCGAGGTTGCGGCGCATGGTGTACCGGTAGCCTTGCTCCTGCTGTACGAGTGGCGAATTAGCGCTCCACAATGCTTCAAACGTGTTCCACTTATTTTTATTCTTGACTGATACATTGTTTTTCGATGACGCGAAGCAAGTTTTCAATTAGAACCATGGGTTCATTTTCAATATTTAGAACGTTAATCAAGTTGTAAACCGAGATTCGGGTTTACAACTATCTCAATTACACCAGCTTTCTTACACCTCATCATGCTTCATTAATTAAGTTAGTTTAGTTATTAAGTAGGCTGATCGCTACAATAATCCAACTCTACTATGACCCCCTGGTCATATAACTCAGCTGACTAAGCTGCAGAAGCCAAATTAGTGTAGCTTTCAAAGCTCTTTTGAACAAAATCTGTTAATCGAAAAACACCGTGCAGGCGAGTTGTTATAAAAAATTTCCGAGACTGATTTTTTTCGCGAAAAAGAAAAAGCAGTACAGTGATGCGCGCAGCAGTCGAAGGCAGGGACCTTTCTGCGTCATTATGCCGAAGATTTGTCTCTCCGTGGACATCTGAGACTGCGCTACACGAGTTCGTTTGACCACATGTACGAGCATTATGGCGACCTCTCCATAGACTGCAAACCAATCTGAGAGCGAACATCCATTTTACGTCACACCCGTCAAATCTCAAACAGAGGCATCTGAAATGATTTAGAAGTCTTCGGTCAAAAAGCAGTGAAGTGTGTGCGATATTTTTTTAGTTGCATCGCGCTTCAGTAACGGCGGAACATTTTCTAGAGACGAACAGCAGTAGGGCGATGATATCCGAAATCTCCTTGATTTCAGTCAGGAGGGTCGGATAAGGTCGTAGAAATCGTTCAGGTCTTGAGGCAAAAAGAAAAGCGGGAAACGTTTTAATAAAGACGTTTATTTGGGGTTTATGCTTTTAAGCAATAGCTTAACGCTTTCAACGACAATACAAATCTTACTATAAGTAGACCTTAAATAAAAGCAATAAAAATAATTTCATATATTTTTACTTTTTTTTCAGCGCTCAACCAGTATAAAACTGTTTTACAGCCAGTGCAGTTCATACACCATACAGGGATTCAACATGATACGCGGGCCACGACATTGGGTTGATAAAGCTGAACGACCTTTTAACATTTCGAGGAGCCCTGAATGATCAGTACAACTTGCATTACTAGGAAGCGTCTGGACTACATGAAGCCTATTGAGGTTGCCGGATGGGGCATGATGCGCAAAGGTAGAGCTGCTATCATTATTACGTGGCAGTTTTAGCATATACTGGGAAGCCTGTATATGCAAAACTACACAGGGTCCTTCAGCCAACTGATGCAAAGGCTTTAAATAAATGCTGGAACGCTATGGTGTCGAACCAGTTCTATTAAAATGGGAGCGCTACAATAACCCGCTAAGAGATGGCGCCAGCATACGATGGCACAAATATCTGGATATGAATTCGATGATTCTATTCCAATAATGGACAGCACGAAAAACCTGTTTTCGAACCAGCAGAAAATGTTATCCTTTTGAAAATCTGAAGTAATCGGAAATGTGGCAGTCACCTTTGAGTAATGGAAAATTACTTTTCTTCTTCAAGTTAACAAGTATTCTAATTGAAAACTTTTCGACCAAGCCCAAGAGTAATTGTAAATGTAATTGATTACTTTATTCTAGTAACGTGCACAAAGACTTTTATATTTACACTGCACCTCAAACCCCCCCCTCCCCCCCCCTTTTTTTTAAATTTCATTTAGGTGGAAGAACTCAAGACTTTTTGCGGTCTGTTGTCGTTCCTGTGAAACCTAACAGCGAGTGCTACGGCGAGTGGACACCCTTTGCTTCGTTAGCCATGTTTTGCGCTGGTGCCCCCGGACGAGACGCCTGCAAGGTAGGCCTGGTTTCTAGTTGTAATCAAGTACAGCCGCTAATTACTATGCATAGCCACGACCAGCTTAATAAATGCAAGGCGTGACTTGTAATGTTCACGTTTCTTGCCTCGTGATTCCTTTTTGGGCGATCTCAAAGGCTGATACCGCAATCTGATCAGCTGCAAAGGAATAAAGCCACACCCACATTTCTTACGCTCTCAGTAACTACAGTTCATAAATAAAAAAGCTCCAAGACAATGTCAGATTTAGAGCGACAAACATAGAGGGAAAATGAAAGTCAGCACTTAAGTAGTTAATGGAATACATTCCAGCTTGAGTAAACAGAGGAAACAATAATTATTTGAATGTTGCGGTCAAGAATCGAGTGTACTATCTCACTATACTTCCTTTAGGCTTAAGTCCAGACGCAGCCTACGCTACGAGTTGACGAAACCAATCCAGCGGCCTCAGAAGTGCAAGTCACTGGGCCTTTTTTGTTTATAAATAAAGGACGGCAACCAACCGAATCCTAATGAAAAGGGACCCTACGTTTCGAGGCCTAGGCGGCTCTTCTTCAGGGTGACTATGGCGATGGCCGTTGAGGAGCGGTCTTAGGGATTTTTAGAATAGCGCACGCTAAAGCTTTGCGTACGCAAAGAATAGCGTCGTCCCCCTGTACATGCACCGAACGCTAACCATGTTTTGCGCTTTGCCTGCGCTACTTTAGCGTACGCTATTTTTCGGAAATTGCGTGCGTACCTAAAGAGACATTGCGCTCCTCCAAGGAGCATTTCCGGTGAGAAGTTGGCTAAAGCCAAGACGAGCACAGTTAAAAAATGGTGACTCCCAGGACCCTGGCAGCACCCGCTTTGGCGCCGTTGTGAGGGCGACCGCAACTGTGATTTTTAATACGAGACGACATTGCGCTCGGTTTGGAGAACCCCGTGAAGTGGGCTACGGTCACCGGCAACTTGATGCTTGCAACGCGCGAAAATTTCTCGGCGAAGGTATGGCGTGCGAAGGTCGGAGACCTCTCTTGCCAAGGCGACGCAGGCGTACACGACCGGTCGACCGCTCGCGTCGCCAATATCAAGTTTAAACAAATCTAAAGTGTTACTCTGGACCAAAAAACTTTTTTTTTTATGTTTCAGCATTTCGTGGGTGAAATAAAAATTGTGACTGTATATTTGTGGTGTTGCAAGCGCGAGATGCTTGGGCTTTTGCGTCGTGACGGAGAAACGCTATATTCTAAAACTTTCTTGCGTAGCCTGCCCTAACGCAAGCGCCAAATTTAGCGCTAACGAACGCTAAAATTGCCTACCTTGCTTCTAAAACTCCCCATTGTTTCGATCTTCTTTCAGCGCTATAGCGGAGCTCATTGACATAGACTGTTTATGATTGGTTCAGTGATGATACAACACGTAGAGAAACACGAGGAACACCAGTGTGGTGCGCTTTTGACGATGCCTGGTTGATGCCATCAACTCGCAGCGTCGTCTATGTCTGAACTTAAAGGCGCGCTCAAGTGGTCTTGTAGTGTAGAAGCTTGCTTTTGATGTCTTATTGTTTGGTTGGTGTTTTGTTTAAAAAAATGACAATTTCTAGATGGCAAGACGTCCTACTAAACTCGGAGCAATCTAACTTCGTACGAAAGTGCGGCTCTCCTTTCTCCCGCCCGTGGCTTTCACAGCACTGCGCACAACTATACACCAACTCTACTTTGTAATGTCACTTTGCGGTGGTGGCGCTTCGGGCGCACTTCCGGCCCTGGGTGTGGGCGGAAGTTGCCATGCGGGCAGTGCATCTGCTGTTTTGTTTTGAAAGAAACCAGACGAAAACTTGCCTTCTCCCCAAAATTGCGCGACTGCGGCTAAACTAAAAGAGTTTGAAAAAGTATCAAGACCAGTATTGACTAGTTTGTTTGGTCCACCGAGTTCGTCAGACAACGAGGGTAGAGCCACGAAAAGGAAATATCAGATGCCGTCGAGCCACGACAGCTTGCGTGTGAAGCGGGTTGATTTAACGGAGACTTGTGGTCGTCAAATTTTTATTTTTGTCAACATAAATTCTGAAAAACCGTCAAGTGGTCCTGATGACCCGCAGAACACCTAGTGCGTTTTTACGTTCATATAGCCGTCTGATCGCTCAAACTGTTGTCTGTTAGTTGAAACAACTGCCCTCACACCACAGCCTGACGAGCTATTTTCGATAAGAAGTACGTGCAGGCCTAAAAAGACATACATTGAAAGGATCTTCAGGGTAATAGGCTTGGTGTAAACAATAGACACAAGGGCTGTATTCACAATAGGTACAATAGGCTGGATTCACCATGCTTTGTTATATATAACTGCTGCGCGAAATGCTCACGTATTTGTTCGAGAATCAGCGTAACGATAACAGCGATTTCGGTTAATTTTTTTAAATGATAGTTCGAAGCATTTGACATCATGAAGGAGATGATGATATTGCCCGTCCTGTTTCGCACGCCACTTTTTTATTTTTTCTAGAGCGCGTGAAGGAGTACTCTTCCATCGTAAACCGGAGACACGGCAAAAATAAAAAAAACGGACAAAACAACAAGTCTCAAACACAGCTTCTAGCTTATTTGAACATCATCGCTCTTATATATACAGCACAACCCTCCTCTCACAAAGCCAAAACACCTCCTCTCCAAAATTGAAACACCCCTCTCCACTCAGAGTACTCTTGTTGCACACCAGAGAAACGCCGAACTTCGACATGCCTCTGGATTCTCTTTGGCACTCTTGGCACACATTTGGCGCTCCAGTGGCTAACCAGAGAACAGCCAAACTTTGGCACGCCATCGAATTCCCAGATCAGGGTTTGATTTGGCAGTTATGGCTCTAGCGTGGCACTTTATTTGGCAGTCCGGTGGCTGATCAGACTGAAACGAATCTTTGGCATGCCTCAGGTTCGCCCAAAGAAGACTATAGTTAGGCAAAAATGTTCGGCATTAACTAACGCCATGGTGCAAAACCTAACTATGCTGTGGATTACGCCTATAAAAAGAGAAGAAAAAGATGATTCGCACACTGGACACGGCGTAGCTTTGAACTGAAATTTGTTATAATGCATACATTATAAAAAAGGGTCTAGTCTTACGCTCATTTGTCCCATATAATGCATCCTAAGATTTAAGATCAACGTACAGCGCAGTGCCGTCGAACTGAAAGCCCCAAGGTTTACGAGGGGCTTGATAATGGTGCGATATAACATAATAAACAACTAAAGTACGTATCAAAGACAAAAAAGAAAACACAGGTTTTACAGTTTGCCAAGAAAACCCCGATTAATTTTATTTTTTTTGTAGACGGTAACGCTTAGATTATCTATAATAATAAGTTGAACCATACGGCTATCAAGCCGCTCGTGAAAGTTGGCACCTTTGGATCGACTTCAGTGCGCTATATGCCGAGCTGGAAATTTGGGCTGTATTATATAGGACAAGGGGTGTAAGCACTACGGCCCGTGTTCCTGGGACTGCATATACATGTCTTTAATGTATATTTAATATGTATTCTTTTGTATTAATATAAACTTAATGTGCAAATTTTTTATGTGTATTCGAATAAATTTTAGTGGAAAGTTACGCCCTGTCCTGTGTTCCACTCATCTTTTTCGATTCATTTTTATGAGTAATCCACAGTATGAAACATCACCAACGAGGCCCACTCGCAGTCCTATTTATAGGCCCAAGTTAGGCCCCTACGTTTCCCGCACCTTTGCCAAGTTAGGGGTTTCTCTGGCTTTTACCTGGGTATTCATTACCGCCGGAAGAGAAAGAGAGTGCGATTGTTTTACTAGGAATACGGAAGCAACGGGTACTTTTTCCGCCATTGAGTAAAAATGGGCGGACATATTTTTTTACATTTCTCACCACGTTCTTTTTCACTGTCTCTAGGGTGACTCCGGCGGTCCAGCCATGCAGCATGAAGAGGGCCGGACAGTGCAGGTTGGAATAGTGTCATATGGTGAGACCTGCGGAAAGGAGCACGGGTATTACACTCGGGTGTCGAGCTACATAAACTGGATTGAACATTCCATCGGGGACCTACAGTCTGCTGACGTCTAGAAAACACTTCTTGAATAAAGGATAATTTTTGGGGTTACTTTCACGTTTATTCGTATAGACCGATCTCACTACGCGTTCTACGAATAAATGGCGCCGCCATAACTGTGGTTTATTTCTTTCTTTCAATACCTTCAATGCCATACGGCGTTACAGAAGGGAATGGGGAAAACGAAAGCACAAGAAATAGAATTCAACATATATTGTTACGAATGAAGGTGACAAGGAGACGAACAGTGAACTGAAAATAAAAGGTATATCAGGCGAACTTGTGCCAAACGAAAAAATAAGAACGAGCGTCGGTGCAGCAGAAAAGCGGGCGGCGATTCGGCGGCGTAACAGAGAGCGAGACTGACTTGACAAGGTCGCGGGCTGCCTTTTATCTAGAGTGCTTCACTTTCTTGAAGATTCGGCAACGAAGGTTCGAGCGTCGCGCGCTCGGGGCGAGAATGAACACGCACTTTCTAGAAGGAAAGCAGGAGAATGACAAAAGCTACGTCTGGAGCAGGGTGTAAGATAGACAGGTGGGGAAACGGCCCATAGAGGCTTACCGCAGCGCCGTTACCGGATTGTGTACTCGTCTGCTTGCTGGTACCCCCGGTTTGCAACAGATGGCACTGCTGCGAGAAGAAAAAAAATCTCCGTCAGTTTAGCCGGTCGCCACCGGTCGCCCACCCGGAGTGAGAGTTCGCGATGCTCCACATAGATGGCGCCACAGAAAAAGAGAAACCCGGGGTGCACAATCCGGTCGCTCATTTAACTCTCGTTTCCCCACCTGTCTATCTTACACCCTGGTCTGGAGCAAGAATAAACGAGAAGCTTCTGGAAGTCCGTGACCAAGCGTTGCGCTTTCGGCCCTGCGTGCTGCAATACTACTTAGCATTATAGTTTGCAACGGCAGGCTTGAATGCGGGAGCGTCTGTCATTGTGGCGATGGAGGTGGGCAAGTGGTTCCAGTCATTAGTAGTCCTTGGTGTGAATAAATAAAAAAGAGCTTCGTGCGACTGAAATGAACGTTGACTTTATGGTGATGATCATTTTGATGGAATACGTAAGATCGTTCAGAAAAAAACTCTTCACTTAGATGCTGGTTGTGATGATAAATTCTGTGAAATAAGGGCAAACGAGATAATTTTCTAGGTAATGAAAGATTCGGAAGATGTAAAGTTAGTTTCGTAAATGATACACTGGAAAAACGTGAGAAATTAGACATAATAAAACGTGCGCCACGATTCTGTACGGATTCAGTTTGATTAACAACAAATTCATGGCTTGGGTCCCACACCGAGCTCGCATACTCAATCTTGGATCTAATTAGGGTCTTGTACAGTAGTAGTTTTAATGATGAAGGAGCCCTTGAGATGTTGCGACTTAACTATACCTAGCAAGCAATTAGCGTTGATAGCAATAAAATAAATGTGAGTTTGCCAGGAGAGGACAGTTGTCATGTGGACATCTAGATACTTGTACGGTGTCACCTTTTCAAGAAGAGAACCAATGTTATATTGAGGAGGGTTAGTACAGGCAGCTTTCAGCAAAATTTTCATTACTTGACATTTATTGGCAATAAGATGCATTTTCCGGACGTCACACCAGTTAGTAATTCATTTAAGGTCAGTCTGAAGAAAAGACGTATCAGTGTCAGAATGGATTGCACGATAAATGACACAATCATTTGCAAACAACCTTAAAGATGACTGGACATTGTTAACGAGGTAATTTATGTATATGAGGAAAAGAAGGGGGCCGAGGACGGACCATTGCGGCACACCGGAGCTAACTGGGCAGGGAAGAGTCTGTATCTTTTGCAGATACAAACTGTGTACTATTAAAACTTGTTGTTCGCCTAGTTGGTTCATGATGCAGTATAGAGGTTTTTTTGCGCGACACAAGGGACAATTACAAGCGAGTAGACACGGACAAGCGCTTGTCCGTGTCTACTCGCTTGTGATTCTCCCTTGTGTCGCGCAAAAAAACCTCTATAGTGAAACTGTGTTCTGTTAGAAAGAAAATTTTCGATCCAAGCAAGAATATTAGAGTCAATGTTTAGTTGTCTTTTTTTATTTGAAGCAGAGCAGTTGGTAAGAGACTAAATCAAAAGCTTTAAAAAAATCCAGAAATATGCAGTCGATTGAAAGAATATCGTCTAGAGCAGAAAAATATCGCCTGTGAAACAAACCAGTTGTGTCTCACATGCAAATAATTTACGAAAACCATGCTGACGATATGTGAAAAATGAGTTGGATTCAAGAAAGTTAACTAGGTTAGAATAGATGATATGCTCCAACATTTTACTTGGGACACTAGTTAAAGATATAGGCCTGTAATTAACAGGAGAGTGAGCATCGTCTGATTTAAAGAAAAGCAACACCTCACCCACCTTCCAATCGCTGGGCAACAAACAAAGATCTAGGGACTGCGAGAAAAGTTTAGATAGTATTACAGAAGAGTGCATTTCAGTGTTCTTGAGAAATTTCGAATTAATCCCGTCAGCTCGAATTAATCCCGTCAGTTCCAGATGAAGAAGAAACTTTCAAACTTTTATTAAACTAAGCACACCAATGCAATCAATTATGACAGGATCCATAAATGGAAATGCTGCAAGATCATATTCAGGACAGGAAACAAAAGACAGTGGCATAAGAGACTGAGAAAACACATCATTTAATAAAGATGAACATTCCGTCCTTGGAACTGAAAATCCTTGTAGTCGACTAGCGATATCACACTCTCTTTTGTCCACCAATTATATTCCAAAATTTCATAGTGTCATTTGTCAGTAACGATGGTAGGGTATACATTAAAATATGTTTTTGGCTTTTTCCACTTTATTCTTGAAAAGGTTTGCAACATTCCAACAGGCACACCACACGTCAGGTTTATTAAACGGCTTTGCTTTGCGGAACAGTCGTTTCTTTTTATTTCGCAGCTGCTTTAAAGAAACAGTAAACCAAGGGGACCGGTTTTTGTAGGGATAGTTTGCAGGGGTACGTATTTGTTTACAAGATAATCAACTTTGACTTTAAAAATATACCAATTGGATTCTCTAGTGCTATTAGGAAAATTCTGCATATATTCCAGAAGTGTTGTAAGTTGGGCGAGTTGGTATGATGACATGATGAACAGAACAGCGCACAAAAAGACGAGGACAGAGAAAAGGAACATGCACGACACACAAGCACTGTGCATATATTCGTCCAGAAATTGTGCCCATTCGTCATTGATGGCAGAGTAGTTAGCTTTGCTGTAATCCCGTGTACGTTTAGGCATACTGTTAAGGTGATGATAATTACCTTCAAGTGTGAAATGAACAAAGCAGTGGTCACACAGGCCTGGTAAAAAACTTAGAGAATGAGCAAGATCAGGAGTAGTCGTGAGGATGAGATCCATTATGTTCGAACTTGACGAGGTGACCCTGGTAGGTTCAGTTATTAACTGAGATAAATTAAAATCTGTGCACAAATTTATGAACTCGGACGTTTCACCGAAAATGTCAGACGGAACAGGGCACATACCAGACAATAATATTTTTGGAAAGTTAAAATCTCCCAATAAAAAATCTGGCGAGTGCGGAAATCTTAAAACAAGGTTATTTAAAACGTCATGAAGTTGTGCACAGAAAGTCAAGGAAGCGTTTGGTGGCCTATAACAGGCGCAAGAGATCATGTCACGGTGAATAATGCGCACAGACGCGCATACCATTTCCAAGCAGGATGCATGATAGACACGATAAGAGTGCAGATTTTCTGTGACGGCGATTAATACACCTCCCAGTCTATCGACGCGATCAGACCAATAAATATTAAAAGTCTTCTCACACTCAAAAACTTCTTTGTTATCAATTTTAGCAGATAACCACGTTTCAGTTAGTATTATTACATCGGCGTAATACATGTCGATTAATGCTGACAGTTCCTCTCCTTTGTTAACGACACTGCGGATGTTTGAAAAAGAAAAAAAATACTAACCGAAATTACGGTGTTACGTGATAGTTATGATAATGGTACTTCATTGTCTACGACATTACTCGAATTTTGACTTGCTTGAGCAGGCGATTCCTTATTGGCGTATAATTCACAGACACTGTCTGATGAGCGACAATGGATGAAGCATTTTTTGTTGATGTACAAATTATTGTAGCGAATTGAAAACTTCTAATTACTAGCTTTCCCACATTCGAGCAGCTTCTTGCGCGGTTTTCGAGTTGAAATGCAGAAGTCCTGACGAACACTAAGACCAAACGACTTCAACTTTGCCCTGGCTGCCAAAATGTAATCCCTGTCTTTTAAATTTGAAAACTTTGCAATTACCGGACGGCATTTATTGGGAAAGAGCTTGCCACACCTATGACCGCGAGAGATCGCTTGATCAGATAGTTGCAAGTTTAAAGCAGACGAAACCACCTCAATTATATGTTTTTCTGACTCATCCCACGATTCTGATTGTTTGTCAGGAAAGCCGTGGAAAATTAAGTTTTCACGCCAAGATCTGTCTTCATAATCGTCTAAACGACGACTCAGAGCGACTGTTTCGTTCCGAACGCCGTCAGACACCGCGCTAACACCATAAAGGTCCGCGGAGCTCTCA
The DNA here is from genome assembly GCA_037355805.1 of Ixodes ricinus. NCBI lineage: Eukaryota > Metazoa > Arthropoda > Arachnida > Ixodida > Ixodidae > Ixodes > Ixodes ricinus. Next base: position 19,173 of record JAZHYW010054282.1, on the reverse strand, counting down.
GAGGCAGCTATTTGTTCTTCTACAACAGTAAGCCGATCGTTTATGTTGGTCATTTGTCTCTCAAGATTCAGCTGGGAACAGGCGACAGTGCACGAGATGGCTCGTGCCGTTTCGTGCTCGAATCGCTCAGAGCTCCAGCGGGGTTGTCGCGCGTGCAGAAAGACTACAATTCCCATGATCTATGCCGGCCTCGGCGCCATAACGAAACTAACTGGTGAGATCGGTCTATTGAAACCGGTTCGACATTCTTGAGATATAGTACGCTGTACGCTCCGGAAAGTGGGCCCAGCAGGCGCGTGCTGAAGCCATGCTTCGAAGAGACGGCACGATGGGAGAGGTAGTGATCACGAGTTTAACGAAACTACACCAGCGTAGCTGTTTCTCTGTCCGGAGCAGAAGGCAGATTTCGGCCTTGGATTCCTCCTTCGTTGGAACGCGCCTGACAGTTTTCTGTTGACGAAATACCCTTCGAGGTTAACACAGAAGTGGCGGGCGAGTTGGTTGCTCATGATGTATAGGGGGAACAGCGCACCCGCACAACAGTCACTCAAGTCAACACACACACAAAAGAAGGAGACACTTACGGAGCGCTGACTAACAACTACAGTGTACTAGAATACTTGGGTAGTGTTGGGACCGGAGCCGCTCGCTTGAGGCGCGTGGTATTGATCGCGACAGGTGTCGACACCGGCGCGTTACCGAGAAGGTGTGCGCATCGCGCGGCTGCTGGCGCGAAAATATGAATTTTTGATGCCGCTTTGGTAGAGTGCACATAGGATTTCTGATACAGCTACAACCTGCCAGCGGTCGTAACGCGGCATCAATTACGCTGCTGCACGACCGTTGGCAACATGATGATTCACTGCAATGGACGGTACAAGCTACGTTACTTTGCCTTCACATAAAAACAATTGCGACTTTAAACAAGCGGATTACAAGTTGTTTCAGGCTAGAATTAGCTGCGACTTCCGGTTCGTAGGATGGCGAGCATTTCAAATCAGTTTATTTCTGCCACAAAAATACATTCATGACAAGGGCGCTGGAAAAAAAGCTGCACGATTGCAGCTTGACGAGTCTCAGCGCCCTAATACAAGGCTGCAGAGGTAGTGACATTAAAGAAAGCAAAAAAGTATATAACAATCATACATACACACACATAAAAGAGAGCTATACATACACCTAAGTACGCACATTTAGAACTATCAGAAACGTAAATATTGCTTTTATATTACAGAATTTCTTGTATGGTACGATTGCTTACAGTGTATATATCAATGTCGCGAGAAAAAAGCAAGTTTAACAAGAGCGGTAGTTGGTAGCGGTATCTCTGAGTGCCGAAATTTGTTCGAAATGCAGGAACACGCCAGGGGGGCCTATGACGCGATGGGTAAATGAACTCGTTTTTTCTAGTTTAGCGAGGTGTAAAAGTATGTTAATATTTTTTCTTTCACATTGTTGGTCATTTAATATCAATCTTGAGGAATACATATTATATATATCAATGATTTTATGCTTTTCAAAAAGTGGGAGAGTGATAATTACGAGGTACATTTTCAATTATTCTAACAGCCTTTTTCTGTAAAAGACGCAATTTTTCTAAACTGCTCTTTTTAGTTGTTTCCATACTAAATGGGAATAGCAAATTATGATGTGGAACATCTGTAGTGTTCCACACTAGTGCACCTGTAGTGTGGACGTGCATATCTATAACAGCAAGTGAAAGTATAGAACATGTACAAAAGCGATTTGTGCGCATCATTTACGACAGATATTTTGGAAGAAACTGTTGTTATGAATATATTTCGATTTTAGCAAAATTAACATTGGGCACCTTATGTAAAAGAAGGTCTATTCGGGATGTTCAGTTTTTACATAGGCTAATTCATAATGCAATAGACAGCCCTACTCTCCTCCCCTGTGTTCACTTCCGCATTCCACTTAGAACGAACTCTAGAAATCCAAGAGTATTTTACCCAGACCTCATTCGAAACGCATCACCCGCTTCGCGTATCCAACATGTTTTAAACACGCATTTTGATGCATGTGTTTTTAATTAGCATAATACATGTTTGTGTGCTTGCATGTTTTCTTCACAACTCTTTATTTTGTCAACTCTGTATTTTGTGTTTATTTCAAGTGGTGCTTAACCCAGTAGGCTTTCGAGCTGTTGGTTAGCACAAGGGAAAATAAACGATTGATTGATTGATTGATTGATGGAATGAAAAAGAGAATTGTAAATTAATCTTTTGATGTTTACTGGGAGTATATGCCTGTGTTTATTCATAATCCCGACAATTTTACAAAGTCTTTTTGAATGTATGTTACGTGATTATTCCATGACATATGACTAGAAAACATAACACCGAGAGTCTTAATGGTATCCACACATTCTATTGTGCATGACCCAAAATACAAATCGCGTGATAATCGTACATATGATCCCGGACATTGAAATAAGACTGCCTTAGTTTTAGCGGTACTAAGAATAAAAGAGTTAATATTTATCCATTTTTTTAAAATTTACCTAGGAAAACGTTGGCTGTAGAGGTTAGTAGGTCTTCTTTGGAACTAGAAAAAATATGCTCGTATCGTCTGCGTACATAATAAATTTAGCGGAAGTTTCGATGCTTACTATATCATTCACGTATACGAGAAACAACAGAAGCCCTAGAATACTACCCTGAGGAACCCCGGAGTAAATTCGTTCATTAGTAGATACATAATTTCTAATTCGAACATATTGGGATCTATATTGTAAATAAGACGTTATGAGTGATAATGGGATACCTCGGATGCCATAACGTTCAAGTTTATTTGGACGAATTTGGTGATTTATCCTATCGAAAGCTTTGCTTAAGTTTATAAATATACCCAACATTAAAAGTCTTCTCTCAAAATTTTCTAATATTATTTACTTCTGAACCAATAACGCAGTTTCCGTAGATTTATGTTTCCTGAACACGAACTGAGAATCAGTCGGTAGTGAGTATTTAAAAAAAAAAGTAGTAGTCAAGAATGCACAATTTTTTCAATCGGTTTCGAAAGGACAGGAAGGATAGATATGGGTCGATAATTACTTTTGTCATTTCGATCACCACCTTTATACACTACGGATACTTTCGCAATTTGCATCCTTCCAGGAAATATACCGGAAGACAATATAAGATTGTGCAAACGAGTTATACAGGGTGATAGCAAGTCAACTACAAATTTCACCGGCCCAATTTGAAGATCCTCACATTCATTGCTACGACAGTTTTTTTTATATTCATGAAAGTAGATAGTACTTCTTTAGTATCACATGGGTTCAAAAACATTGTCTCGTTTATTCTGGGGATATTATTTGCTGCAGAACTGTTATAAGTACTTTTCCCTACGTTCACAAAATAATCATTGAACATATTCGCAAGTTCTACACCAGAAATAGTTCTATCGCCTATACTTATACTAGTGACTGCTCTATCTTGAGTTGGATTTTATATTAAGGAGTGCCAATGTTTCCATACGACTTCGGGTTGCTTTAAACAAGATATATCAAATAGATCGGCATAATAGCGGTGTTTAGCCCGTTTCAATTCTGTATTGACAAAGTTCCTAATTTTTTTATATTCTAGCAACATTTTTTCATTTCGTTTCCTAAGAAAATTGCCATAAAGAAAATTTTTTTAATAAGTCTTAAGAGTCGTCTAGTGACCCATGGTTTTTTGCACTTATTACAGTGAATTTCCTTGTACGGAAACGATGAATAATACGCGTCTTTTATCATGTCTAAAAATAGGTTATAGCAGTCATCAACATCGGTTTCCCTCAACACGTGACTCCAGTTGATAGCCTCGATTCTTTCTCTAAACGTTTCGAGTGTTCTAGCGTTAATATTTCGGGACATTACTGGAAGGTTAATAGCCCTGTTACATGGCACATTGTTATAATTGAACATAACTATAGGGAGATGATCGCTTTAACCTATAGCCCAGCACAGCAGCACTAATGTAGTCTTCACAGTCGTTGGTTATAAACAGATCGATTAATGTTGACGTCGAGCATGAAACGCGAGTTGGAGGAATTATTACATTACTGAAATAGTTTGACGTCAACAAACTTGCAAAGTAATCGGTGACTCGGGAAGCTTCGAACATATTTATATTAAAATCCCCACCCAGATACAACTTACAGCCTTCTTCATTAGCAAAACAAAATAACTCTTCCAAAAAGTTTATAAAGACCGAAATATTTCCATTTGGCGGGCGATATGAGACAGAGTAAATAGAACACTTCTTTCTAATACAAAGTATTTCATAGTTCGGTGTAACAACAGAGTAATCACAGAAGAGCACATAGCCGGAAACGTTAGTCTGCAGTGATACACCGCCTCCACGACCATAGTCGCGATTTAAGAAAAAATTATAATAACCCAAAAGAACAAAATCATCATCATCGTCCTTATACCATGTTTTTGTTAACATTATAACGTTAAAAGGAGTTTCGACTGAATCAAAAAACAATGTAAGATCATCTCCTTTCGAACGTGCAGACTGTAGATTTAAATGGAAAAAGCTAGTTTGTGTATTATTCTGGATTTTCAAGAAATCATTTAGATCTTCTAGTGTAATAGTACCTGAAAGAAAAAGTGTACCAAAACGAATAGTTTTCCCCCTTTTTAGGGTTAACAGATTTTATCAAGGTCGCCTTCACATGACATTTGAATGACAGGGGCTCCATACGCCTTCCCTGCTAGAATCTTGCAATTTTGCACCCAGACATATCGCCACTGGAATTGACGCTTCCTCAACACAGCCATTCCGAGCAACCTTTTCATAGAGGGACACAAATGCTCGTTCACATAAACGGGTGATTCTTCCGTCAGGCCGAGGTCCTGGCAAGTTATCCGTTTTTGCTTTGCTTTGCTAAGGACGCTATCTCTTTTCTGCCGGCGTTGAAATTGAACTATCACGTTTGTTTTGCTCATTTCTTTAGTCGGAACACGATGACATACTTCAACATCGGAGATAGTAATCGGTTCTCCGATTATGTCTCCCAGCTTAGTTACGAGTTCAGTGACGTCTTCCGTTTCGATTTTGGTGATCCCTTTTATCTCAATGTTATGACGCCGCGAGCATTGCTCACACTGGACGAGCCTTAGCTCATTTTCCTTTAGCGACATGGCCACCGCATCACATTTTGCAGCCAGTTCCACATTTTTCTTCTTAAGAGCGGTGTTCTCGCTCACAACAGCATCAAGTTTTGCCTTTGTGTCTTCCACGTCCTTATTTATGAAATTCATCCATGAAATTCATAGAAGGCAAGAAATCGTCCCTTGTCCTCGATCGTCCCTTGTATGCTGTGGCTGTCATACTTTACATCCAACTGCTTTTGAGCGCAATTAACCAAAACAACCCAAGAGTTCGTAAAACCGTTTAATGCGAGGCCTGAACGGTTACATCATATGTCAACAAAAATGTTTGTAGCCGCAGACCGATAAGTTTAGGTTCAGATAAAGTACGCGTCATAGTTTCAACGCGCAAACATTGTTAATTTGTACCTTTCTTTAGACCCGCGTATCTTTAGTTCAACTTAATGACAGCTGCACCTGCGTGAGAGAGCCCACGGCGAACACTTGCACACATCTGGATTACCACAAGATTTCTTGCCTTCGACTGGCTTGAACACTTCATTTGTAGCATCAAGGTAGGTCTTGCTTGAAGTGATGATCATCTCGCTCACGGCAACAAACAGAGAACGACACGCTTTGTTTAATTTATACGCTACCGGTCTACGGGCGTCGAAAATCAATCACCTTCTTTTCCGCCATGCTGGATCAATCGGAGCACACCCTTTATTCGCTGAAACTCCTCAATAACTCACCTGAAGTCTTTCTTCGCAAGATATGGAACACCAGAAGTAGTCTTTAGCGATAATGGCCCACAATTTCAAAAAGTACAAAGATTGGAGCTCCAGAAGTTCGCTAAAAGTTGGGGTTTTGAGCCCAGAACATCCAGTCTACGATACCCCAAAGTAATGGCATAGTGGAAGTTGCTGTTGACATCATCAAACGTAGCCTAAAGAAGACTGGGGACAGTTACGTCGTGTTCCGAGCCAACCTCTCAACACCGCTGGGTAACGGCTACAGTCCAGCAGAGTTGTTGATGGGATGGAGATTTCGGACTTCACTACCGGCAGCTGACTCAGTTCTTCAACCAAGGCATGTAGACAAGGAAATTCTCAATCTTTGAGAAGAACGCAAGATTAAGAATCAGAAGAGTAACTACGACCGACGGCACGGTGCCCACCAGGTTCAACTTTTGAAGACTGGGGACAAAGTATAGATAACTGATTGAGGCGAAACTGGAATAGCTCGACAGCCGGCAGACATTCCAAGGTCCTACTTTGTCAACACACAGGATGGAAACTTTAGAAGGAATCGATATCATCTGGTCCCGATTTCGGCAACGCCCCAGTCACCTGATCTCCCACCGCAAGACACAATTGCGGAAAGAACTCTAAAGCCAACCAACGGGACGTCACATTCTGATCACGTTGTGACCCGAAGTGGCAGAGTAGTCAAACCCGTAGTACGCTTTAGCTTTTAGTTTAAAGGGGGACATGTGGTAGGGCGAGCCGGGAGCCCGGGAAAGATGGCAATGAAGAAGGGGGAGACTCGAGACATTTATTAAATGACTGGTTCTGGAAGGATGCTGGCCTGACACCTATATTCCTGAGACCCTGACAACATAAACTTGTCAAACTAAAAAGAAAAGTCTTTTATAATGACACTTAGAATCTAAGATGTCAGATCTTCTGGCCCTGTTTTTTTAAGCAAATTAAGTATTCGGGAAATAATTTAACAGTGCATTTTAGGCCGAGTAAGAAATCTCTTTAATTATCTGCCCTGGGGTCTGTTTTTGGTCACCACAAGAGCGAGAGGTATTGAATTTATATCTCTCGGGGCGAGATAAGTTAGACTCTTCTACAGAGGGGACGGCTGGTTTTCATTTATTTATGTATCTATTTGTACTCTGCAGCGCCGGAGCACTACAGCAGAGGAGTGGGTTACAGATCACATTTAATCGTTAAAAGCTCACACATACTCCACAAGCCAGCAACCAACAATATAAATAAACATAATTCAAAACAACATACAATATTGAAATTTCAAAATTTCGATGGCGCCAAAAATAATAACAAAAATATTCACATTGCATTGATCAGGTTAATAAAAGATGCACTGTCAGCTAGTACAATATCTGGAGGTAGCTCATTCCATTCCGATATAGTTCTCGGACAAAAAAGAAAACATCATATAGTTAGTTCGACATTTTATTTCACGTATTTTATTTCATGATCCCTCCTGCTCGGATACATAACGGGGCATTTGATGACAATTTGATTTGTTGATTCCACTTAAATTAATAATTATAGCGTAGATAAGTTTAAGTATGTTTTTCTTACGCCTTTTTTCAAGTGATTTAACACCCATACAAGCTTTCATCTCTGTCACACTTTCTGCTCGAGAATAGTTATTCACAATGAATCTAACAGCACAATTTTGAATGTCCTCTATCTTATCTATGAGATATTTTCGATGCGCTTCCCATTCTGCACCTGCATATTCGAGGTCTGGTCCAACTAGCGGACGATACACATTCTTTTAAGATTTCAGGAGCATTATGAAGGTTGCGGATGCAACCTTCATAATGCTCCTGAAATCTGCCAGCCTTTTTCAGGATCATATCCATGTGTTGATTGAATGAGAGGACTTCTGAAAGAATGACAACAAAATATTTTGTTTCGAATACTTTTCGCAACGCGTCCCTTCCAATAGCGTACGCGGAATAAATATTCTGTTCCTTTTTACTAAATGAGATGTGAAAGCATTTACTTGTGTTTAACCCCGGTTCCCAGCTTTTGCATCATGGATTAACCCGTTTGAGATTCTCCTGCAAAAACGACGTCATTAACATTCTTTATTGCTCTGTAAATTATGCAATCGTCCACGAATAATCTGATGTTAGAAGAAATGAAAGACGCTAAATCATTGATGTAGATTAAAAATAAAAGTGGTTCCAAAACTGAACCTTGAGGTACCCCCACAGTTACGTCTACAAATTTGGATTTCTTACCCCCAGGATAACTCACTGTTTCTTCCAACTCGGATAGTCTTCTATTCACCGAAGTACATTACTCTCTATGTTTAAAACACTAATTTTTTGCAAGAATAATTAGTGTAAAACAGAATCGAATGCTATTCGCGACTCCAATTCAATATAGGTGGCGCCACTCGTTTTCTTAAATGGCGGTTATAGCGAGGGTCGGAGATACGTGCCGCTGCTGAGGCTGTCAAAGTGTGTTGACTTCACTGAGCGGCACAAATTATTTCTGTTATTACGAGGAAGCTAGGGTGTTATGAGCGCAGGTCACCTCTTTATCCTGAAAACAAAAACGGTGTTTAGCGTAATATTTACGCCAGGAGGCACGCTGTAATTCTGGAGCGAAACCGAAACTAACCTTTATTTTGGATTTAATTTCTGGGTGTAGTTATTAATTTCGGATTCTTTCATACCTCAAGATGTGTCTCACATCGTAATTATTTAGTTAAAGAAGTTGTTCGCGGAAACATTATTTTGTGACATATATGTTCTGTTGGAGCCGATCATACCTAGAAGAGGTTGATGGTCTGTGAATATGGTCACGGACCTTTCAGCGATGTATTGCTGGAAGTGATGAACTCCGTACACGATGGCGAGGACTTCACGATCCAGTTGAGAATAGTTCCGCTCGGCACTGCCTAGCGTTCTGGATGCAAAAGCGATCGGGGCCTCCCGCCCATCAGCACCTTGCTGTGCAAGTACGGCTCCCACTCCCTATGGTGAGGGCGTCACAAGACAACACTAGAGGTCGTTTTTCATCATAGCGTGCGAGCACAGTGTGCTTCGCCACTAGATCTTTCAGCTTTTTGAAAGCCCTTCGGTGTTTTTCTTCCCACCTCCACTCTTTGTTCTCTTTAAGTAGTTCATACAGCTCCTTCGAGATTGTTGCTGCGATCCTTTAAAAACCTGTCGTACAACGCCAGGAGGCCTGAAAAGGACTGTAACTGCGGTGACCTCAGAATTTGACCTCCTTCACGCTGAAGAAGCACTTGCTTTGCTTGAGCTTTAGCCCGAATTTTCCAGTCGTGAGAGTACCTCATCCAGCCGACGCGACATAAAGAAGACGAGGCGCGTCTTCTTCTTTTGGCATGTTATGCCGGACATAACATTTTCATTAATCAGCGCGATCGCTGTAATTCTAGTCCATGTGTACTAAACACATATATTCCACGTCATTGTAATTTGCACCGATTACGTTTTGCAGAAATATGCTTCAACACGGTGTAGCGGTAAAGCGCGAGGGCGCTTTCTGGAGATTGATAGGTAACTGTTCGCTTTGACACGAATATGATTACAATAAAATTTTCGAAGCCTTCACTGCTTTACAAGCGTTACCCTCTCATTACACACACTCGGGGGAAACAAAAATACTACCTCATCATTTGCTGCGTTCGAACATTGTCAGCCTTGAACGATGGGTTTACTACGGTTGATCGAATGCCATTTTATCGAAGCACATTTTAAAGGAATGCGAACGTTTTATCAAAGCACGGTTTAGAGAAAGCAGAGCCTCAGTTTAAAGAAACGACATTAATCGAAAAGGGGATGCTATTTAAAAAAAGGCTTTCCTACGTCGCGCGTGTATCACTGCTGCGCGTGTTAACCCAGGCGTCCCGCTGCGCTCCCGCCGCTTAGCGGCGGCAGTGTGCGGCGGATCATTACCACAAAATGTTTACTCACCTGACTGTACCCGTACACGCCACTTCGCGGCAGCCGAATTCGCTAAAAGGAAGTTCATCGCCATTTTCACAAAACTGGGTTTCTCTATAAAGGGATTCGACAAACTGGGGTCGGCAAAACGACTTTTGCTAAAACGAGCTTCTTCAAACTGCAAGCCTTCGGTCATATTGTCATATCGTCTGCTACCAAAGCCAACGAAGCAAGCGAGCTTTGACGGCTGTCGGCGCCGAAAGCAGACGACGAACAGATCACGTGACGTATTTACTCGATTTGATCCGACGTTACTCTCCGATCGAGGAGGGTGGTGTGAGTAATTACTCCGGAGTAAACAACCCGCTTCTGGAACGCGAGTTCTGACGTCATCGAGTAAGCTCGAGCAAATTTTGGAACGCCACGGTAGGAAACCTTTACTCCGGAGTCGGATAGAGTAAATTTTGGAGCACAGTCACAATAAACGCTAGAGGTTCAGGTAGCGTTAGTGTGCTGCTGCATTTTGAAGCAGACAACAACCAGTCTAAATTTGACTTCCGGTAATGCATTCCTTTTGGAAAACGAAAATGCGCTTTCTCTTCGCGCTCGATTATAACGGCAAATATTGCTTAGTGTTGTGAAAGAATAAAAAGTCCGAAAAGTTTTAGAAGCGGATGTACAAAAATATGTTTCAGTTGAGCATTTTTTTTATTAGAATTCATGGCTTCGATCACTGCGCTAAAATAGCATAATAAACCTGTATAATACGTGTTGACGCTACAGAGTGATATTATAGAGCGGACGTGTTTACGCGTATAGTCAATGCTTTGAAGCATACAGAGTGAATCAGCTTGACAGATGATCAAAGGATGCTAATATATGCCAAATCAAACAATCAAAACTGACGGCAAAGAACGAAGCATGGAGTTATGGAGCGAAGAACACTTACTGGATTAGTAACAAACTGTGCATGAATTGTCAAAATAGAGCAGAAACCGAGTGTAGTTGCTTTGAAATAAACACGATTGTTGTTGCTCAAAAAGTAAATAAATAAATTTTGTCCTCTGCCTTCTGGTTATGCACATTTGATAAAATATAGATTTCTACTCGTTCGCGAATTTTTGACGCTAGCAGGACAAATAAACCCTACGCAATTTTTTAAAATGATTTTTGCTTGAATTGATAGCTTGTATTCACATATGCCTGTACAGCATAGAGCTGGGCCTCAATGTTTGTCAAACTTAAACATAGCTCACTAATAAAAAATGAAGAGACGTATTACAACTTCCTGTAACACCGATTTAAAGCGCAGCTCTTGAGGAGGAGGAGGAGGGTACTGAAGGGAGGCTGTGCCCCTCCTCTCCTCCTCGACTCCTCAGTCCGTACCCTCGCCTCATCCCATCCTGCTTCTTTTACGCACGAAACGCGCGTCAGTCACGCGACGCTTCGGAGTGGTGCCGAAACGTCACGGTGACGTTTCGGCACGGTAACGTCACTCGCGCCCAAACGTCACCGTGCCGAAACGCTTCCGCGGGTTCTCGTAATACATCTTGGCGACGTTTCGGCACGGTGACGTTTCGGAAGGATGACGTCACTTGCGCCGAAACATCACTCCGTGATGTTTCGGCTCAGTGATGTTTCGGCGGGAGTGCCGCGCCGAAAAAACGCTGTGCCGAAACGTGACCGCGGTGCATTATGGGACGTTTCCCACAATGCGCCGCGGTGATGTCTCGGCACGATGCCGAAACGATGCCGTGCCGAAACGTCCGCGCGGTGCATAATGGAAAACGTCCCATAATGTACCGCGGTTACGTTTCGGCACGGTGACGTTTCAGCACCGTGCCGAAACGTAACCGCGGTACATTGTGGGACGTTTCCCATAATGCACCGCGTGGTTACGACGACGTCGACACCAACGCCGACTCCGCTGAAGCTGGAAACGGGCGCCTAAGAGCTGCGCTCTAAAAAAACATTAATTAAATAAATTACACTCTTATAATGTGAAAAAAGTACATAGTACCCGTTGCGTGTCAAGAAACTACGCTGATTTTTATTATTCCCTGACGAAGAGAAAACAGCACATACGTTTTCCTATAGAAACACAGAGGAAAACTGGAAAAGCAGACTGGTCGCTGTCTGCTTCAATTCGCAACCGGAAGTCCCGTCAACCCGCCAACTGAGCTTCTGGCGTTTATTGTAAATAACTCGATGGTTGTAATAATCGGGGGAGAGGGGGGGCGCAGTAAGTGCCGCATGTCCCCGATCAGTTATAAGAAGTTTGATGGTGTGATATAAATGCTGGAGAAGCTCACGCTTTCAGAACTTTAACAGGATGTGCCATAAACTGTTTCTTTTAGACTGCCTACTTCAGTTGAAAGTTAAAGAGCATGTGACAACTAAAGAACTCGGGAACATTTGAATGGTGGTTTTAGTATAACTTTCATTTGTTGTTGTTGTTTTTCACAATAGCTATTATGAATTTTGAGATGATAATTATCATGCTGGGAAGAGTAAAGCAGGGGTAATCTGAGAATGTTTTTCTGTTTGGGTCGCTAAAAAAACTAGCGGAATTTAGGCAATAGTGATGTCACGCGTTTTAAGGCATGGCATGCTTTGTCTAACGGAACTTTCAGAAATATTTCCGTAAAGTGACCTCATGTCACGTGACGTATAGATCAATTCACCTTCCCCGCCAGATTTACCGGGAAATTTGATGCCACGTGACCTGAAGTCGCGAGACTTATACACCGATTTAATTTATCCGCTAAATCTGGCGAAAATATTAGCGTCAAGTGATTTGATGTCATGTGACCTATACAGAGATTCTGTTTCCCCGTTAAAATTTGCAAGAAAATCAATGTCACGTGAAGTAAACACCTTCAATTTTACCGCTCAATGTACCGGAAATATTAAAAAAAAAACTAAAGCTGTTTCTGCACTCCCCGAACGAGTGTTGAATGTTTTCTAGATCATTTTAAACAGTCGGGCTTTGAATACCGCATCTCACGCATTATAGGACTTTGGAAAGAAAGGTCGCTGCCAATTTTTTAGATCCCGCCTCCTTTTATTCACGAAGAGTGAGGCCATGCTGACTTCCAAACGTGAGACATATCAGAAGCACTATCGCATCTCGTCCACATCCAATCAAGAACATTAGGTCATGTTTTTCGCAAATCCATGATTTTACTCACTAATCATTATATTAAAAAAAACTAATATTTACTAAGATGCGGTTCTTTCGAAATAATAAGTTTTTAGTGGAAAACGATAATTTCAGTTATTGCCCCGTGACCCTTGCAAGGGTTGGGGCACGCCAAAAAGCAAAATAAAATAACTATACAGGTTATTCAACGCTATACAAAAACAAACATGGCCGAGCTTCCGGAGGGAGTATGTTGCGTCCTGTTGGTCATTGTTTGTGCTTGTTTTCTGAGGACCCGCAGCGAGTAGCACGTTATATAAGAGTCTCCCAGCCGAGGACCGACTGTGGTTCCTCCACAAATTTAATTATGCCGTTTCTACACGTCTTGTTGATATCTTAGATGAGAAGAATGAGCACTTGTTCCTCAAAGACATGACGAATTTGCCGAAGGTCTCGCCGGAACATCTTCACGACGACCTATTCGAGCCGCCTGGCCCATATACCTGAGAACGACTTAAAACCTTCTTGTTCTTAAACACGGTCGACTACCACGTGAACGGCAAGGCACCGGCTATGGTCACCTACCTCCCGCAGGCGCCCAAGATACGCGTTGAACTTCCCCGTAGGGGTCGCCGAGTCAGGTCTCGGTTCTAGCAGACGGTGTTCCTAAAGTTTTTGTTACACTTCCTTTAGCACGACGTGATTCTCAGTAATGTACAAATTTGTAATGCTTTAACTAGCTTGCTTCGGTATTCAAGGTTTCTTTCCCAAGCTCCACTCTCAATATAAGGATAATCATCCCCTGTAGAAGAAGAACAAGGGCGACAAAGGGCAAACACACATCTCCAAACACAGCTAGCTCATTCTTGTCCAGCTCGCTGCACCTTTGCATTAAATGTATTAGCAGTGTATGCCTACCTTGGTGCGCTAGTTGGTTGCAAACGCAATGCGAGTCAAATACGGACATCTGACAATCTTCCTTCAACTTAAAATTTGCGGGTACAACTAAGGCAACAAAGACATCAGGGCGGGTAGTAATGGTGTCAAAAGTCTATGCCCTCCGCATTATTTGTGATTTATTTTTATTTTTACGAACAAATGAAAAGGGTTCTTTTTTCTTTGATTCCTTAGAACAAAAGTTCCACAAACTTCATTTGGAATACACTGATCAGCAAAAGACACGTCTCCATGTGCTTGTTGACTTTTGCTTATATTGTCAACTTCGTACAGGTGTGCGTGGATAGTCGTTGTCAATGTCTGGCGCACAGTTCAGTGAAAATTGCAAGGGACCCTTGACGGAGACAGAGGGACAACCACAAGCAAGCGCTTTGTGCTTGTGATTATCTCCTTAATCCAAGAAGGCAATATCGATGGTACAATATTGACATACGGACACCCACGACAAAAAAAAAACAATTCAAGAAATTCTGTTTTTCTTTTTGTTAGTGTGGACTGTGTTTTGAGCGCTAATTCGTCGTACCCCGTACCTTAATTTTATTCGGGCGTTTTTTCACAAATTTGAGAACCTCGTGTCTCAGAAAAAGAAATGAGCGAAGGTGAATCTAAAAAATAACGGCAAACAAATCAGTTGCAACAGAATGACCTAAATTTACACCAGGGTCCTTCATACGATATCATTACGTTTGAACACACATCGGGTACGCAGTTGAGGACAGATATGGTACTTCTTTGCTGGGCTGTGGCTGCACATATATTTAAAACGACGTAATTATAATAGCCGGACTTCATTTTTGTTTTTATTATAACGGCGTACAGAATTGAGTTTGAAGCAGGCTGGAAATATGGCTCACATCCGCTAGGCAGTTGAGGACACAGATGGTTTTTCTTTTACGCTGACTCTCATAGGGCTCTTGGAAAAAGGCGCAATTATTCTAACCAAGCTTTAATTATGTTTCTAACATAACGGCGCACAAAATTGAGTTCGACGCAGGCTGAAAATGTGGATCACATCCGCTAGGCATTTGAGGACACAGATGGTTCTTTTTTTCGCTTACTCTCACACAGCTAATAGAAAAAGGATAAATTATTCTAATCAAACTTTAATTATGTTTCTAACGTAACGGCGCACAAAGCTGAGTTCGACGCCAGCTGAAATTCTGGATCACTCCCGAAGCTATTTATTAACTTCAAATAACAATACAACTACAGTGCCCTTTTAAATAAAAAAAGATATCTTTAAAACTCTCTTTGGATATGGTTAGTTTACCGAAATTGGCCACCTATGATATTACTGACGTAAATCGTAAGAATTTAAAACTAATTGTCAATTTAATCAGAAATTTTGCAGCGCGTTGCTTTCTATTGGACGACGAAAAACTTTTGTCTAGATTTCGCTATATAAAAACAAGATGAAAACCTGGTAATAATAATAAATTAGAAACGCGTTCTGTATCAGTTCTACGCGATGTCAATACAAAAAAAATGCCGATGCCTCAACTTGCTTCATCAATATTAAATTTTAATTTTTACAGAAAGGGGCAGACTGCGAGTGTGAGAGTGCTCTACTACAAGACATTCTTGAAACGTTTGATTTTCCAGGAATGGGGGTTAAAGCTAGCGCCCAGAAACTTTCTCCGGTGGGTAAAAGTTCATTGCCTTAGTTGGGCTAGTCGGTGCGTATTAGCAACAAGAAGAAAAAAAACTCGCAAAAAGACACTGGGTCAAATCGACGAAAGACACAAACACAGCACTGACTCGCGACATCGTTTTCTTTTTTTCTTCTTAAAAACATGACGGCAGTGAAGCGAGAAAAAAGAAAGGCTCATTGAGAACAGAACACTTCTTCCAACTGCTATTCGAAAAAGCAAAATAAAATTCAAAACAAAGTGCCACAGAATATCTAACAAATAAACAAAATGTAGGAAGGAAACCCCAACTTCCCCACTTACGTTCAGATTCAACGAACAAATTCCAACTCTTCATTACACATCGCAACTGACTCTGCACAAACACAAATGTCAGGACAGTGTAGACGAATGTAATATGCCGCATAAATTTACCTAGTAATTTTTTTCAGGGTGTCTTGCCAATATTTCAATGAATTTAAACAGTGGTGTACAACCACATCTATTGGAATTAACTCCAAAGATACCCAATAGCGTATACTTCAAAGAAGAGAGTGTTCCCTAACTCGAACATTTATGCACCGTTTTGTCAGCGTTATGTATAGCTTACCACAACAAAATAGGATTTTCTACAGAACTACGACCGTGCATGCGACGTAATTGAAAGGATGTTTGGTTTCATACACTATATGATTACTTCTTGATTTCTCAATTGCACCACTCTATCGAAACAACTTAGAAGGCACCCAGGAGATAACAGGAACCTTATATTTATCCGCCCAATTCTAAAACTTGTGAAAAAGGTTATAAATATAAGGCATTACCACTGGTGGGGAATGTAGGTTTCCGCCTAGGGTTGTTAAAGAAACCAAGCGTTTGTGTGAAAATACTTAAAAGCGATTCTGCTACCCTACTATCACATCCCTAGGCAAATTCCTTGAGGTCAGCCTGGTTATCTGACTTATAAAGCTATTGGAACTTTCATAAAAACAATATTTCGTTAAAAAGCTCTAAGACATGACTTAGCAATTCCTCTTTTTACAATCTTAGGGTGTGTGGAATCATAAGGAGAGATTTATTTGTCTTCGGTTTGTAAGCTCAGCATATGTGATTTTGCTCTAGGTGCAAGTTTAGGTTCAGAAATAGCAAGGCGTTTTTATGTGCAACTTATACTATAAACTTTAGACCTACAGAGCGCACCCTAAAAATATCCAATAGATGGGAAGCCATGTCTACGCTTTTATCGCCCTGCTAAAAATAATCTTTACCAGATGATCATCCACATATCTGAATATTTTCAAACCCTGTCAGTTCAACCTTCCTGCAATTTAACAATCACATCCAGCGAGGTAGACATCGCTAAACAGGGGAGCAACGCTAGACACGACACATATCCCACATGTTTGTAGAAACGTGTTGCCCACAAAGGTGATAGACGTTGAGTGCAAATAAAAGCGGAGGATATCTAAAAACTTCTCCACTAAAATGCCAGTCCTGTTATGGAAGGCCACAGAGACATTCAATTCAGTACATCGTTGGACCGATTGAATGAGACCCTCGTGTGGTATAGAACCGAAAATATTTTCCAGAGTTTGGAGCAATCGAAACTATGTTACAAGTACCAGGGCTCTCATTTTTTATATATTTTATCATATCTGTTCGCTGTTACACAAATATTGTTTATACGTATATCTGTTACAAATATATCTGTTGCATATATGTATGTTACACATGTATCTGTTACACAGACATGGTCCTGGCAGTTACACGACTCAAAGTAACTCCAACTCCAATATCACCTCTCGTTTTTAAACTTGAAGGATTCTTTTTTAATTCGAAATTATGAAATATTGACAGAATACATCAGCAATAAGAGCCCTGGTACTTGTAACATGGTTTCGATTGATGTAGAGTATTTTTCTACTCTATTCCGCATGAAGTGCCTCAATCAACCGGTCTACATATGTAATCTCTTGAATGGCTTGTTGGCCTACCAGAACTCGACTGGCATTTAAGTGGAACTGTCTTTTAGATAACTTCTTACAGAAAGAATAAACAAAAAGGACGGACAAGGACGGACATCTTTCGACTTTCAACTACATGTAGCGGTTTTATTAGATGTTGGCGTCGAGATCGGTGGACCATGAGGGAAAGGGGGGAAGGAAAGGAAAAAGTGAAAGAAGGGAGGGAGAGGGGGAGGGAAAGGAGTAGAGGAGCGAAAGGGGGAAGTAAAGGAAAAGTGAAACAAGAGAGGGAGAGCAGGAGAGAAGGTCGGGGCTGCAGGAGAGCGAGGATCTGTTAGCCTAGTGACAAGAAGTGGGGGTCGGTATGAGAAACCCAGGAAGTTGTTAGCCCGGTGAGAAGAGGAGGGGGAAAGGGAAGTGGTGTAAGGGACGAGGGGAGTCATTTTGAGACACAGAGCGGCGCGGCATCGCCGCATTGTCAGTGAGCAAGGGCCCCCCGGGCTCGCGTCAAGGCCGCCAGTTGGGGTCGCCCTTTCCCCCTTTCCCTCCTTTCCTTCTTTCCCTCCCACTCTCCCTCCCTTCTTTCACTTTTTCCTTTCCTCCCCCCTTTCCCTCATGATCCATCGATCTCGACGCCAACATCTAATAAGAACGCTACATGTTGTTGAAAGTCGAAAGATGTCCGTCCTTGTCCGTCCTTTTTGTTTATTCTTTCTGTAACAAGTTATCAAAACCAACGCGCTTAAGTTCATCTATGTCTTTTAGATCTTCGCTTTTATTTGAATTAAACGTTTATCACTTTTGAAGGCAACACGTTTTTACGAAAATTCCAATATTTATTGGGTCTAGCATTGCTCCCCTGTTAAGTGATATCTACCTCGCTGATTGTGAATGTTATATTAAATAATGGCTGAACGGACAGGTTTTGAAAATATTGAGGTATGCGGATGATTATCTGGTAATGTCTAGTTGTAAGCAGGGCAAAATAAGTGTAGACATGGTTTCCCATCTATTGGACATCTTAGGGAGTGCTCTGGAGATCTAAAGTTTACGTTTAAGTTTCGCATGAAAACGCCTTGCACTTTCTGGAACAAAACTTGCATCTAGAACAGAATAACGTATGCTGGGCTTACAAACCGAATAGAAAGACGTCTCTTAGCTATGATTCCACACGCTCAAAGATTGTAAAAGTGGAATAGACAATTTGTTTTTTGTTTACATACCCTCAAGTCGCTGGGGGCGTTACAGAAGGAAGTGAGTGAAAAAGGAAAAAAAAAGAAAACAGTAATAGAAGACATGATAGGTCACGGGTCACTTTCGCAAAAATAATTAGTAACAGCACTTTTAAACACATCTAACGAGGGTAATAATATTATTGACGCCGGAAGGTGGTTCCACTCTGATGATGTCCTAGGAATGAAAGAATCTTGTATGATGAAGTTCGAGAATGAGGAACGCCGACTTTGTACTGATCATGTACGAGAGCCTCTTTAACGAAATCTTGTTTTCATAAAAAAGTTCCAATAGCTTTATTATTCAAGTCAACAGGCTGGTTTAACGAATTTTCCTAAGGATTTGTTTGTAGGGGTAGCAGAATCATTTTTATCTATCTTCAGACAAGCGCTTGGTACTTATGACAACGCTAGGCGGAAATCTACATCCCGACCAGTGGTAATACCTTATTTCAT